>CAKAOI010011841.1:1618-36240 GCA_916701655.1 Sebastiscus albofasciatus
AAGTATATAAAATTAGCTTTCAAAATCATGGAAAAATAAGCAGTATTCTCAGCCCGTGGACGGTGTGAGGCCGGTAACAGCCCCCGTCTGCCCGGGGGATTCAACGTGGATCCAATGACTTGAACCTGAATTAAAATCCCCAAAACTAAAAAATAAATTAGCAATTTAATTTCATACTTTCGTACTTCATCCTTCTACTTCACTGAATTTCTGAGAGAAATATTGCACTTTTCACTCCACTACATTTATCTGACAGATATAGTTGGTTACTTTACAAATCCACATTATATGTTAATAAAATACAACACATTGTTAAAGATTGAACCAGTGGTTCCCAACATTTAACCCTCATTTAACCCCGTTGTTCCAGCAGAGATCCTCTGCTGTCATTTTTCAGAGGATGTTCATTGAAATCGCACAGTGAGCGGCTTAGGGACCTCTAACCTGCAGTAAGTACTCAGCATACCGGCGTCTACTGTAGCTTGCACAGCGTGTGCTGTATTCACCCGGCACAGCCAGCTTATGTAAATAGACACCTGGTTAGCTCTGCGTTCACAGCGTCACCTCAGCATCCCTTCCTGCGTTCATTCATCTCCTCCCTCCAATTTGTTGCTCTTGACAAATATGTGTAACCAGTAGGTTAAACTACACGCCCGCTCTGGTACCTCTCAGGTGGCCCGATGCAATTACCACATCACCACCAGAAATAAACAGCTCAACGAAGCTCTGCTCTTCCTCTTCCACTGCTGCTGCGTGGTGTCCTCATTCATTCCTCGGTAGAGGTGTGTGTGGCATGCTGTGGTTCAGGTGCAGGTACAGGTTGGGTTCGGGTTCAGATGGCTGGAAAGCAAAGGCATAAGCATCATTGACAGTTTGGACACTGACTAAGAGAAGGGGCTGGTACTGACGGGGCCGATGAGGGAGACAGGTGAGCAGGTCATCTGAGAATGAGAGTCATCTGGTGGATGGATGGGGAATGGCAGGTCCAGAGAGTTCCTACAGTAGCAAACCGCTGCAGAGCTCCAGGCTCGGGCAACTTTGGCGCCAGGACCAATCTCCATCGCCAGGAACCGTGGTGGACAATCGCGTGTGTTATCACGTGTGTTAAGGTGGAAATTCATATGTGTGTTTATCCCCCTTCCTTATACAAACATTTACATGCCACTGCATTATAGTAGAAGGAAGTTACAGCTTTTATTGTTGTAGTCTGAGTAACGTGACGTCACATCCGTTCAGTATCCGTCGGTCTGCGTGGATACGACCTGCACCCTCCCATCCAAAGTGGTAAACACTACGCATCCAGTGAAGTATGGAAACACTTTGGGTTTCACACATTGACAGGAAAAGCAGAGCTAACTCTGACAGGAATCGTTATCGTATCGCGTTAACGTGCGGTCGAGCCGGCCGTCGCTCACGTCTCCGTGGTCAAATGGGCCGACGCTACAACTGTAGAGCACCGATATACTGACATTTATGTTCAATGCATTCAAACGTCCCCCAATGGAGCTGATCATGGATGTATAAAGAGACTGGAGCTGACGGTAAGAGCTAGAGACCACCGTGGAGAAGTTAGAGGATTAGTTGGGTGAGCAGAGGGACAGGGATGGTTGGGAGTTGAGGAGCAGGACAAGCCTTGGGGACAAAGGTTGCCCTTCTCCTCTGTGTCCTGCAGCCTGGGCAGCGAAGTCGGCGTCCTGAGGAGGGGCTGGGGGGGGGCACTCAATGCAGGGAACAGGATGTGTGAGGGGTCCTCTAAGATGCTGCCGGCTGACCTTAACATGGCATAGGGTGGAGAGGGCTCTAACAGGAAGTCCATTAATTTTGGAGCAGACTTTGACTGTGCTCTGCAGGCAGTTCCTGGTCTGAAGGCTGGCGGAGTGGAACCAGCAGGTGATGGAGAATGTCATGATGCTCTCCATGAAGGAGTAGTTGAATGTTGTGAGGATGTCCTTGCTGACCCCAAAGGGGTTGAGCTTCCTCAGGAGATAATGCCAAAAAAATTTGAAAATTAGAAAAACAACATCTTAATTATACATTGATCTGATGAACGCAAAATACAGTCTTAGAAAATTGAATTAAATTTTCCCATTTTCTATTTTTAATTTTTTAGATGGAAAATTGAAGTGAAGGCGGGACTTTGATGAAGGCGGGACTTGGATGAAGGTGTTTCAGGCAGTTCAGGAGCAGTGTTTCTGTGGGGATCAACTACTAACTTTGAGGGTTTATCTCAACCATAATTGTGTTCTGCCCTGGTTAATTAAAGCTGCAGTAGGCGCGATGGAGCAAATATGGTTAAAAAAAAGTGTATAAAACGGTCGCTATACCATGACAGTAGCGCATGAAACATGTAACCTGAAAGAAATCATGTTCCTCTGTGTCCTCCGGTGCTCCTAACGACATCTACAAGATTTCACAGACCGGAGGAAAACAAGCAGTAAGGGCTGATCTGAGGTCTGCTGTCCAGCTGCCGTCTATGAGAGCCAGCTGTCAATCACTCGCGAACTCCGACCAAACGATCAAACTAGACAGCGCTGATCAAATATGAATCAATATTGTGTTACATTAATGCCTATTTCTCTCCTCAAATGTTTTCAGAATCATCTTGTAGTGCATGGTTTAGCTGTAATATGAGACAGTGTGTGACGCCGCTGCCATTGTGAAATCTGGTGAAGGAACGTCAAGTTCCGGTCACATGACCAGAGCACAGCCAATAGGAACGCTCTCTCAATGAAATGACCTGTGATTGGTTAAAGTCTCCCGTCACAGGCTAGATTTTCTAAAGCCTGAAAACAGAGCCATGAGGAGGAACAGAAGTCTAGTTATCTCTCAGAACACTTGAATCACAATATGCTGAAAGGTTATTATGGAATTTTTGCCCAATGATGCCAAAAATATACTGCCTACTGAAGCTTTAAGGTTAACCAGATGTGGTCGAGCCCTCTTCTGTCTCATACTTGAAGCCGAGGCCTCATGAACTGCAACCTTCGCAGCATCCTTTTAAACAGAGCTACATGAGGCAAGAAGAAAAAAAACAAAACTGGATTTCTGGCCGGCTTGCATGCAAAAGTGAAAGAGGGATCTATTGATGAATGGAAAAGGACGTGTCGTGTTTTGTAATCTCCTCTGAGCGCCGAGCTTATCACCAAGAACATGCCAGGGCAACAAAGTTTATATATGCACACGCGCACAGTCAGTCAGTCACGGTATAAAACAGAAACGTAAGAGCGAAGAGAAGTGAAGGAGGGGGGGAATGCCCTCGTCCTATCATTACTATGGTAAAACATGTAAATAAGCTCAGCTCCTCTCTTTGATGTCCTCTGTAGAGAGTAAACACTCAGCTTAGCGAGACGTCGATACTGTTTCTCACCTGTTTAAAGGGCTCATAAGTAGCTGGAAGCCCGCTGCCATATACACACATTTTTCTTCATTTGAGACATCGATCCACAGTCATCTGCTAACATCTCTCTCCTTGTCCCCCTTCTCTCCGCCTCCGTCTTCCCGCGGAGGTCCAGTAGCGTCATCTTTGCCAGCTCATCACTTCAGCCGGAAGATTCATTTAAAACAATGATGAAAGTGTAAAAAAGACCAAGAAAGCCGTTGATGGAGAGGAGGGAAAATGAAGCGCTGGAAAAAATGAGTGTGTCCCTAATTAAGTTCTCTTCCATGTTAATTCATCTGGGCCTCGTTAGAGGGACCCAGACAAACAATGCCTCCCTCGGTCCTGGGAGGAACCCGGCAGCTGCTACCGCAAGAAATCCATTAATTGATTTAGGAGCGGCGGCTTTGTTGTGACAACGCTTCACCAATCGAGAAGAATGTGCTGTGCAAATGCCACCCACCTATAGATTGACAGGTGTGTGGAGGAGTTATTGTTGGCATCCGCCTAATGAAGCATCTATTGGACTTTTAGAAGATCACTTGAAGATCTGTAGGCTTTAGCTTCTACCTTTATCTTTTTATCATCGTAGACCCTTCTGTCTGCTTCTCTCGGAAATTGCTTTTTCCAAAAATGAGATAATATTTATGCAGGGAGTACAGTTAGTGACAGCACTGGCTCTTCGGTAGGTCAGTTACTCTGGCTGATTGCATCTGTAGTCCAACGCCGTAGCTACCATTGAGGTCGTGCTGAGGTTTTGACCCCCCGGTAACTTTTACAACAGGCCTAAGTAACATCATTAGAAGTGTCCCTGTGATGGGACAGCTGTAAAACAGGCAAACAGAAGTAAGCAAATCAAAATCTGAAGTACACAAAACTCTTTTTTTAATCCAGTTTCATAAATGCTGAATTTAACAGTTATTACAATTTACTGTAATATCCAGTATTTGGCGTTATATCATTAGCTTATGAAACATCTTTAGAGCAAAAGTAAAATCCTCTTCTGATGATTGTACTGTAATACATCAGTTGTAACAAATTAAAAATATAATTGTAAAAATTATAATGCACAGCAGACTGGAGGACAGGGAGATTGTTTTTCTAAAAATATTACGACTTCTCACAGAACACGTTGGAAATGTTTTGAATGTGCAGAAAGTTTTAAACATGAGCAGAAATCTTTCTGAAACACAAACTGGATGAGTTATTAAAGTCCATCGGTTTATTAATGAATTCAAATGAATGAATGCATCATTGAGGTGAAGAGCTGACACGTGCACATTTAAAGAGGTTACTTTCCCCAAACAAAAGACACAAAAGAGGATTATTTGCAAAAATGTACTTTTTCTGAATTTGGCCCCCCCCTCCCACCTCTAACATCCTCTCTAAGTCCCTAATCTGTTCAACATGGTACAGTCCAGGTTCCCCCTACTATAAACAGGGAGCTGCTAGCCCTAGGCGTAATTGCTTTGTGGTAAATATTTCTATTTGTAAGAAAAAATAACTGTTCAATTCACACACATAACGCTTTGTCCACACAGGAAACGTCAGGAGTGCGTGGCGGCTGCCTCGCTGAACGGCTGCCTCGCTGAAACCTCATTGAACAGCTGAACAGCCGACTCGCTGAACGGCTGCGTGATTCACGCGTCGGATTATTCTCCGTAAACATCTCACCTTGGTAACAGGACTGTCATAGAAGAGTCACTTTGATGGTTCATTTAACTTTATCATATTTTTGACAGCTATGAAGTTAATGTTAATGTCCTGCCAGTGGGGAGTGCTTCTAACCTCCAGCTGTTGTAGATGAAGAAGAAGAAGAAGAAGAAGAAGAAGAAGAAGAAACCTTTATTTGTCATATACATACAGGTACATACATGAAATTTGACCTCTGCATTTAACCCATCCTGAGTATTTTATATTAAGTGGTTGAAGGACGCCCCGCTCTACCCCACTGAGCTACAGCCACACTCATCATCATGAGCGATGTTGACTGTGTGTTGTTGAAGGGGGGGGGGGGAGGTTTATTGACCAATCAAGGAAATAATTGGTTACGACAGGAGAAGAAGAGAAAAATTGATGGAAGGCAGATCAGGGCTGGTCAATATCCAGCTGAGCTCTGTTCTCCAGAGAGCCTTCTGATGTTCTGAAGGTCAGCCATAGTCCAACGGGAGTCACATGATCTCTCTCTCTCACACAGCAAAATGGAACAAGAGTACTTTTATTTCTATTCATGACTTTGCGCAAAAACAAGCTTCAAATTGAAATTGATAAACATTACATTGACTCGTTTTTGTCAAAAGAGCGACATTAAGCAGAATGAAAAGAAGTGGTTGGTGAATAAAGCAGCTGTGTAATATATCTGATGTGTTGTTGTGTTCCAGGTCTAAGGACATTTTCTTGATTTTTAAATACTTTTTTAAAATCTAGTACTTACATATCACATGATACCTCATACCAAAATGTGCAAAACACTCTCAGCTCTCTGTTCATGTGGCTGTCATCTGTCCTAGAGCAATGGCTGTAACTGGCTGTTACAGTGCTGCCATAACCGTTCTGTTATGTGGCAAATCAAATGACTTTATCTTTTTGTAATTAAAGCCACAATGTGAGATTTGAGACTTTAGACTTTAGTGGTCGTATCAAAAAAGACAATAACAATTCACAATGACTGCATCGTTTTCTCTACAAACTAAAGATTTTGCCAACTCAATCATTTGAAACATGGTTTAATCACATAAACATATTACGGGCTGTCAATCGATTCAAATAGTTAATCATGATTAATCACAAAACTCACATTTTTTATCTGTCCAAAATGTACCTTAAAGGGAAATTTGTCAAGTATTTAATACTCTTATCAACACGGGAATGGATAAAATATGCTGCTTTATGCAAATGTATGTATGTATGTATTATTAGAAATCAATTAACAACACAAAACAATGACAGATATTGTCCAGAAACCCTCACAGGTACTACATTTAGCATAAACAATATGCTCAAATCATAACATGGCAAACTGCAGCCCAACAGGCAACAACAGCTGTCAGTGTGTCAGTGTGCTGACTTGACTATGACTTGCCCCAAACTGCATTTGATTATCATAAAGTGGGCATGTCTGTAAAGGGGAGACTCGTCAGTACCCAGAGAACCCATTTACATTCACATGTCTTGAGGTCAGAGGTCAAGGCACCCCTTTGAAAATGGACATGCCAGTTTTAGTGTAAGTTTGGAGCGTTATTTAACCTCCTTCTCAACAAGCTAGTGTGACATGGTTGGTACCTCCGAAAGATTGATTGCGTTAAAAACATTAGTGGCGTTAAAACAAATTTGCGTTAACGTGTTATTGTAGCGTTAACTTTGACAGCCCTAAATCATCATATAGATCATAATAGCTTTAATAATAGTATGGCTTTACTTGGCTTCGGGGAGAAAACGCCTCTGCTCTCATGGTGACAGGAGGAAGTTCTCATACTCAATGAACTCATCGGTCTGGAAAACCCCCCAGATTGCTTAAAGTTAGTCTAAGTTTTGGGTCACGGTTAAATAAGAGAAACTTTCAGTAGAAAATGAAAACTTCTCTCACAGTAGAGAAGTCCTTTACATGAGATAGGTCCAATCTCCACACCCTCACTTCCCACTGAGGGATTTCAATGTCAGACCGCTCTCTCTTTCTAGTCTAGGCCTCCTCTGTGTAATCCGTTTGTAGAGGGGGACATTTTTCATATTCATATTTTTTCATAGACATCTCTCACAATTACAGTATTTAGTGGGACTGTCCTGTGTATTAAGTGCAGTCTTCACCTTGCTCTGGGACTGCGTCCTTCACGACGGTTACCTCAGAATCGGCAGACCCCTACCACTCGGAGCTCCGGCCCCCCTACCTGCCTCCTCCTTTTAGCCCGTCTCCCTTTTTTCGTTTCACCCCTAAACAGCCAGTCAGAGGCACTTTGAAGTGAAGGCAAAGGCAAATATGAAAAGAGCGAGTGTCCTCCGTGAAGAGGTGCCTTTTCATCGTGGCTATTCCCCAGCCTCGCCTTGCCTCGGGCCTGCATGGCACTCTACCCCAGTCGCTAGCTGGCAGCCCGGCACGTCCCGCGCTTTATCCAGGAGACACACATTATCTTTAATGCTTTGAAGAGGTTGCATGTGAAGAGGACAAAACAGGAGCACCCGCCGTGACATAAATACTAATGTGGCTAAATTTAAAGGCTCGCCATTCAAAACACACCTTGACTCAGTGTGAGGAGTCAGCCGACTCTGGGGGGGTGGGAGGGGGGGGGAGGGTGGCTAATGTGATTATAGTTAAGCTAAGGGCAAGAGGACACACAGACGAGGTCTGGCTGTGCAGGAGGTGGGTGCAGAAATTTAGCACTTTTTTTTATTTACAACTGTACTTCTTTTGACTCCTTTTAATTGTGTCAAAGTTCAGAAAACCTCTTTTGTAATCTCTGCTTTTTGATTTCCCACTAGTTCAGCTTTACGAACACTTGATAGCCATCAAGGCAGCACTCATCCTGCTTTAACATATTTAGTTAAGACACTTTATGGGACTCGGTCATGGACTGTTAAAATGATATTGACTGATAGGTATGCATATATCCACATCTGTGACGGAATCTGTGACGTGATGAAGTACATTTACTCAAGTACTATTGTACTTGTACTACTGTGGCTGTTGTGATGCATCTAGTCCAGGGGTCAGCAACCACATGCGGCTCTTTAGCTCCTCTCCAGTGGCTCCCTGTGGATTTATTAAAATGGAAATGAATAACAGTTTTTTAATTGTTTACATTTTCACTTTTATTTATCATTGTTGTAGGTCTAATGTACGACGGTACGACGGAGTATTAGGGCCACATTGAGGAAAAAAATAAAATTTTAGATTTCGAATATAAAGTCATAATATTATGAGAATAAAGTCATAGGTTTACTATTGACTATATACTATATATTACATTTTTTTTTTTTCTTGTGAAGTTCTGACTTTATTCTCGTAATATTAAAAAAAAAATTCTCGGAAAGTTCTGACTTAATTCTCGTAATTTACGACTTTTTTTCTCGTTAAATTATGACTTTATTCTGGAAATCTCAGATTTTTTCAGATTGTGGCCCTAATACTCTTTAGTACATTTGCACTTTGGCCCTCACTGCATTAGACTTATATACTTAGACTATAAACTGTGTTACCTTCATCACAATGCTCAAATGTTTTGCGGCTCCAGACAGATTATAATTTATTTTTTTTGCCGAAAATGTCTCTTTTGATAGTAAAGGTTGCTGAGCCCTGGTCTGGTGTGTGGGCGTAGTGGGTAGTGAGCTTTCACCCCTCACCGCTGGCTAGTGCCGCTGCTTGCAGCACTGCCAAAAGGAGAGCCGAGTATGTAAGTCTTTCCCTGCTAGTACATAGTCTCTCACATGGCAAGCCCCACATAGTGCCTCCTCGAATGGCGTTATACGGCGGGCGACACACGTCAACTGAGTGCCAATGAGAGATCGCAGTATTAAAGGGACTGTTTGTAACTTCTTACACTCTTATAAATCATTGTGGGTCGGTGTTTCCTATGTGCGCTCGCATGTGGCTACGCTGTTCCAACACAAACTACACATAAGCACCAAAACCGCAAAGTTCTATCTAGTGAAGCCCGTCTTGCAAAACGGTGTCAACTTATACTGCTCCAGCCCCCCGACCACGGCCAGAAGACACAGGGGAGACCGTAACCCTGGTCTCCAGGGCCGGAGTCGACGGTGTACTCTGCTCTTCTGCCTGCTTGCCTTCACTCACACACCGCGCTCGTTCTCACTTGCTCCACCTCTCATATGCCTGCGCGCACACTACACACTGCAAAAGAGTTACGTTATCGTCTCCGACCAAAACTCCGGTGTCTCCCGTTCCTTCTGACCGCGGTCGGGAAGCTGAGGCAGAAAAAGCCAACACTAGGATCAGCAGTGATTCATGGAGAGACCTTCGTCTGGTCAGCTAACATTACTGCCAAGCAGCTGAAATATAGAGTGATATTGTGGTTTTAGCTGACGTGTGTCGCCTCACTGTAGAGCGAGCACAAGCGTGAGCAACAGGACGCTGACTTTAGTTGACTTAACGGCCACAGGTGTTGCTGTTAACAAGACATTTCTGATTCTTATCACAGTCAAAATCTAAACCTAAAACAAAATACCTGCTGGTTATCCAGCATTGCCCATTTGTCAGTATTTGTGGACTTACTGGTTTATGTTCTTCAAAGGCTCAACTGAGTGTTGGCTCAAATGTGAATTTAAAAGAGCAGCTCTGATTTATGAGTGCAAGGGGAAACTGGTAGTGCACTTTTTGTCTGTCTAGGGGATCCAGAAACTTCTAAAACCAGCTCCTACATCAAATGAGCAAGAAGTACAGACAAGTACTGAGGAGCTTCAAAGTACTATGCAAATCCCAAACAGGCCGTCAAAGATCCCAAACTCGAGTGGAAGCTTCAAGAGTTTGGCGAGTCAAACATTTCAAAAACCCCCACTGAAGCAGCTCAATCAGCTAATTAACAATTATATCTACGATTGCAAATAAGGGTCGTTGTGGCAGAATTAAGATCACTTACAGAGTCAGAATTCACTTTTTTCAGACAGAAGAATTAACCTCTTGGCATCAACTTTGCAAGCACACGTATACACGCAGTAGAAAACCTTACTCCACAAGGACATAAAGAGGAAATACAATTATTTATTTTCACACAAATGACTTCTAGAATTAGTCGTCATCCCCCACAAATAATGTTTTTACAATGTTCTGCTGATAAAGACTCGTACGCATCCTTCAGGTACATGTTTAAGTGCATTTAATACAGATGAAACAACAGGAGACAAGTGAAGCTCAACGGAAACGGCATTAGAGAAAAAACAGACAACATAAAGAGCGAGAGACGAAAGGAACAAAAGAAAAACAAAATGTATTCTTCAAAAATAAATATGTACACTGCTGAGGCATTCCTTCTGAAACATACACACAGACACACACACACACACTGTAAAAACGTGAACAAGAGCAAGAAGAGTGCTTTTATTCTTCTCAAGCGAGTCTCTTAAATGTTAAAAAAAAGAAGCTTTATAAAAGCTGGAAACTATCGTAAGTTTAAATGTTGAAGGTGGGTTAATTACAATAGGTAATATTATTATTATTATTATTATTATTATTATTATTATATCATCAGGTGAAATTAAGTCTACCCCACTATAATAAAACAACATTAAATGTCAGTTAGATGTCAGAGTAAGGTAATCTAAACAAAAAAAAAAAAAAGTCAGCTAAGGGCATGAGAGGTCAACGTGGTAAAGAGAACATGAAACACACAAACATCTGTTAAATAGAAATAGCTAAACATCTCAAATTTAAACGTTATAGAGGACAGACGTGACGTTTACTTGGTCTATAGTTAGTGTTGACACTGTTAACCAAGCAGGAAGCCGAACGTATAAACACAATGTGTGTCCGGTAAAGACGAGATAATCCATTAACAATTGCAGACAGAGAAAGCAGAGCATCCTTCATTTTTGTACGGGTAAGCCTGGAGCCCCGAGCATGGTGCAGTACCGGTCCAGTTAGCTCAAGTTAGTCTTAATTCAAGCATTGTGCGGGTTTGGGAAAGACGCACCAAAACTACCTTGTCAGATGGGAGTTCTCAGCAGACATCACATGGGAAGAAATCAGGGCTGGTGAACCCCTTTTCTTGGCCCCAAAGTTTCAGCCATGAAGCGCGCTCAGCTGGACAGTTCGGAATTCTTCAGTGCTATTTTCCAGATAAAATGCCATTTTCCTCTGGATTTTTGAAGTCTGTGAGGGAGCTCTAGTATGGAGGACAAATGCTTAGTTTGCCAATAATTTACAGGTAGCTTCGACTTTAGATACAGACGTCACTGTTCGCGGTAGTGAAAAAGGTTGGGTGGACACCCTGCTGGTGCTCACAAGCAGCAGCAGCGGCGTCTCAGAAGAGGTGGGTGGTTGAACGACTGAACGTGTGGTACTTCCTCTCAAACATGGACGGCAGATTGACCATGGAGGGGGAATGGCGTGCCTGTAAATACAGAACAGAGGAACAAATAAGAAAACAGAAAGAATGTGCGTGAAGAAGAGAGGTGAGTGAATGTTAATACCCAAGTTGTGTTGTTAAAGGATCACTCCGGTTTATTCAAATTATTCATGTTTTTGGCCGTTCACCACATCAATACTATGACATCACTACAACAAAAGTCCAACGTGAGCAGTCAGCTGATCAGAAAGAGTGTAAACAAACCTCCGGCTGGGTCGAAAAATGTGATGGCACTAGTGTGTACACAGCAACTGATATTCCATGCGTGCTCACCTCCCAATAAAGTGGTTTAGATGATCAGAATAAACCCGTCTGATTGTCTGACTGCTCGTGTTTGTTGCCCCGTCAGACTTCGTGGTAGCAACGTGACGGTGTTTCCAGATTAATTTGGTGTTATAACAACCTAATAAATCCTTTAAATAACCTTGAACAACACCTAAGCAGTTAGCAGGAGGACAAACTGTTACAACATGAAACAAGAAAGCACAAGAGTGAATGTTTGTTTATTAAGTGTTCACACTCCGTTCCATACCAGCATCCTATAACTCACACATTTTAAAGAGCAAAAAAATGTGTGACTAATTTGCGATTAATCGCGATTAACTATTTGAATCGATTGACAGCCCTTCAATCTATCACCTGAAGCCTACACACACACCAATATTGGCATCACCCCAAAAATCCAGGTGGGCTGTGGTGTGTATGAAGGATAAGGTCGGTTTATGAGCTCCAGACGTTGCCATTAGCGCTTCTCTGCCTTCTAAGCCAAACTTTAGCACTAAACTCATCAAGACAGGAAACACAATCCCACTTCAGTTGCTTTCCACCTGGCTTTCACACGCACGCACGCACGCTCGCTCCGTGGGCTGTACATCAAAGCTGACGGAGCATCACAAGTTTCAACAGTCTGACTGCAGCAGGAAGGAATTGTGAAAATGCCATGCATTTTATTCAGCCACTCTGCACCAGAATCAGTAATGATGAACTGGTGAACTGGTGAACTGCTTAACTGCGGTAGTAGTAGATAGTGTTGGCCTCTGGTCTATTTTCTCTGTTAGAGGAAACATCGGAGAGATTCAGCCGTACATGTTTGACTCAGATGAGGAGTCTGTCGGCGACTAGCAGACGTATCATGACGGTAAGTGTACTGTAATCAGCATCTTTTATTTGTTTATGTTGTCTGTTGGCTTGTATCTGGCAGAGACTAAGACAGCATTAGTGGTCGTGAAACACACAGTAATGTCTAGTGGGATTGTTTGGTAGATAGTGGAAGGAAGCTCCGTTCACATCCAAAAACTGCACATTTTATCATGTTGTCTGTCAAAACTTTCACTATGCTAATGCTAACTCTCGCTCTCTGTACTGACAAGTCCGCTCTGCTCTGGAGGTTTGTCGAAGACCGTTTCCATACCAAATCGTACCAAATCTACGGTGCATTTCAATCTCAGATTTTAGGGGAAGTGCACAGACATCTCCCCCTTCAGTAGAGGGATGTGAAAACACCTCTCCAGTGACAAAACTTTGCACAGATACAGTACAAGTCAGTACGGTCAAGGTTAGACAGTTTAGGGGGGTATAAACAGAAAATCACATTTTTAAGTGGAGGGATATTTTAAAAAAAATGACATTGATAAGCAATCCCTAAAGTGTTTCGTTTGTTGGCAGGTTGCAATGGAAAAAGGCTTATGTATGGTTCATCGAGAAATGATTTAATAATCTCCAAATAGATAACACTGCCGTTCCGATGAATAGCTATCGGACCGGCAGAGCTCTGTCCGTACAACTGGGAACGGTTTGAGGTGAATACGGGACATAATGTGCCCGGCGACTAAGCAATCACAAGTGGTTAAAATGTCGGACGGGTGACACGTGACCTGCCGCCGCAAGTTAAAGCTCAGATGAGAAGTCAGCCCGGCTCCCATGAATACATTGACATTTTATTTCTAGTGAGCCGTTTTTGTGTAAACTGGCCAAAACACACAAAAGAGCGGAGCGTCCGAAATCGAAGACATGCCTTGACATTTGGATATTTAGTTTTAACTCTTCAGCTGGCACTTCCATTAGTCCTTCAAGTTCTTTCTGAAGAAGCCGCTCAGACAAAGAACTAAACATAGTTCATTTGAAGGATTAACAATCAGAAGAACCCTTTATAATGGTCATGGATCTGTCCGTACTAAACAGTAATGTGGTCAACACCTGACAGGAAAATGAAATATTCTCGATGTGACGGCTTTTTCCCCCCTGAGGGGAAAGCAGCCGTCCACCTGGACAAATCTTTCATGCTTTCATGTCCTAGCTCTACACCAACTCAACTTTGTATGCCGCCCAATATTAATAACAACCACTTAGTGAACATCCACCACCAACAGTTAGTAACCCGGGTGATTCATAGGAACAGAGCTACTCCAAATCAACCCTTAAAATCTCTGCCCTGTACACCTATGGCCACCTCAAGTGGGGAGAAGTCTGACACCCACAGTACTTATCTAATCATTGGAGTTCAGCTGTATAGCAGACCCTTATCAATCTGACCCGTCTGGGATGTCGGGTCTCAAATTCTAAGGAGTTGATTTGGGACTAGAAATGCACCTGTGGAATTAGGATGTTAAAAGGCCAACACAGAGGATACAGCAGCTGGTAAGGTTTCATTTGAAATTAAAGATGGTATTGGTGCACCCCTAGTTAAAACTAGACCACAATTATAAGTTTGCTCACGTCAGACTCCAGGACTGAGCTTAGCGATGGTTTAGAGCAGAGTCTCCCTGCGTGGACTGGTCAGGGCAGGCTTGCGGGGGTCCAAAGGGTCAAAGGTCCTGCCCTTGACATTAGCGGGCTGAGGAGCCGGGAACCTTGGCTGGAACCCTACAGAGGGTAGATGTCTGGACACGCGCTGGCTAGATCTGGGATGAGGTTTTTTGCAGTTGAGCTGAGTGGAGGTTTGGACAGCTGGAATGAAGGTGGAGGGGGAGGTGGGACGTATCGGAGAGACGGACTGTCGGGAGGTGAAGGGGCCTGAATTGGCCTGTGCTGGTTGGGACAATAATGGAGCGTGAAGGATGGACTTGGGTTCTCGGGTGCCACGGGAATAGTTGGGGCAGAGGCTGAACTCGGAGGCGGTGTTAGGGCCGGGGCTACGGGCGGGGGTTCGGGCTGGGCTGCAGGGGGTACGTGTACAGACGGGGACCCTGGCTCTGACGGAAGGATGGTCCAGAGAGTTAGAGCGCTGCACCACGGCACTGCTCTTGGCAGAATCATTCAAACTGAACGTGGAGGTAGAGCGAGACATCTAGAGTACATAACAGAGGAGGGGAGACACATATGGAAGCAGGATATTTACATGATCATGAAACTAAAACAAAAACAAAACGAGATGAGATGAGCAGAGAACAGACATGCTGAAACACAATTCAAAGGTAAAAGATAAACAAAAAGACAGAAACACCTGCTTCATGTGAAAGAGTATATCAGGCAAGGGAATGAATATCACATAAAGTGAGACAGAAATGTTAGACTTTAAGTTTAAGCAAAGTAAGAAAGAGACGTCTGTAGTTTTGAATACACGATGCACAACAGCCTGCAAATTAAAATTTTAATCAGCAGGTGACCGATCCCCCGACCATCTATCGTTCAATCATAGCCAGGGGCATTTCATACCACTGGGGGGCACGCCAGCGCCGGGGAGAGGTCCCGCGAGGGGATCCTCCCACACCGAGCGGCCGTCCCTAACCCGACCAGTTGAAACTTCCGGGCAGACTGCGAGACGGGGGCCGTTACGGGCCTCACACCGTCCACGGGCTGAGCCTCGATCGGAAGGACTCAGGCCCCCGAGCGACACAGGGCAAGCGGTCTTCCGTACGCCACATTTCCCCGATTCGCCGTGTTGTACGGCGATTCGGCACTCGGCTCTTCCCTCTTCGCTACTAAGGAATCCTGACAGGCTGCACCTTCCCCGCTTGTGGGTGTGGTTTCAGCCATGGATGTATTAAGAGAGGTTTCAGGTTTCAGCGTCTCAGAGCAGAGAATACTGCTGATTTTTCCACGATTTTGAAAGCTAATTTGATATACTTGGTGATTTGTTTGTAATCATTCGAGTCAGGCTGGGTGGTTAGTAACACATTTTTCTGTTTTGTGACAAAACCCAGAACGCATATTTATTTTTTGCTTTACACAGACTTTAAAGGAAGTGCCAGAGGCAACACTCTGCTTCCAGTGTTGACTAAGAATTACCAGAGGCCACATTAAAAGAACACTTTTTCACAACTTATTGAGCTCAAATTGGCCATCGAGGGTGTTGCGTGTCATTCTGGTCTCTGCATATATCCATTCATCACATGTAAACTAGTACTGATAAAAGAAGAGTATGCAGTGAGAAGGAGGGCGACTCATTCAACCTTAAGACCAGGTGTACACACGGTTTGCTAAAGCAAGCTGAATGGGTTGTAATGAAGTTAAACGAGAGATGGAATCAATTAGGTGTATGACTTTTGCATTCTATACGGCTATCTATATAACATGCTACTCAAAGGAGCATTTCTAAACTTGCACGTGCATACTTCTGTCTTTGTGTGTGTAAAGAGGCTGAGTCATGATCTTTACTGTCACTCCCCAGATATAGTTTTGTAACAAAGTTCCCTGGCCAGAATCAAACTGGGGACGTCGTGGTTATGTGGTATGCATCTTAACCGCTGGGCCGTCGCTCCATAATGTTAACAAATATGGGCAAAAAGTCAATTAAATAATCTCCTGCAAAATAGATGTTAATATTTAGCCTTCAGTTATTTTGCGACACAGCTGCCAAACACTGCATTTGCATCCTTGTGTCGTTGGAAACCAGATAATAATTGAGCTGAGTGATTTATCAAAAGTGTGTAAATGGTGTGAATAATGTGGGAATTTGATTTTTCCTCAACGTTCCTTAACATCCTCTCCTCTACTTCACAACCTATTTCTTTAACAAAAATACAGCATTATGAAATAAATCATTCAAACACTGGTTATAACACAAAACGTGTAGGGAGATAAGTATGGAAATTGCTAAAATAACAGCAGAAAAAGTTCCAGCACATTTAAGAGCAGACGCACTTTTCCTGCTTTGTAAAAATCGAGCTGGTTCAAAACGACCGACACCGACCGAAAGCTGTTCCATCGTGGACTGATGTAGAGATCAATTACCTGGTTCTCAGCAAAGGGAGAAAGAGATGGAGAGAATAGAAAAAGAAATGAGGAACAGATGGATAGGTAGGTGGACAGAGAGACATCCACCCAGTGTTCATTGTGTTATGTTGGAAATATAAAAAGGAGACAAAGTAGACTTTTCTAAATTCAGGAAACTTCTCTTCACTGAAGGTAGTATTTATGGAGCAAGTAAAACCAAAACACACATATCGGTCTTTCAATCACAAAGAACGTGGATATGAGAGAGCGTTGTGTCCTTTTTGTCTACGTCTGTCACAAACATGTATAGAAACAGAAAGACTTACAGCCAGCGTGGAGCTGCTGCCGATGCGGTTTTCACAAGTCAGCCTCTGGCTTTTCTCTTCTGGAGTACTGCTGGCCATGAACGCCCTCTGGATCACGCGCTTCGGGGTCTTGGTGAAAGAAAACGCCCTCGTCACCTAGCACACACACACACATACCCAGAGAATTAGCAATGTTTTGTATTAAATTGGATTTTCAGGCACCTCATTTTGAGTATGTGTAGATAGCATTCTTTTGTCTCCCATCACTACTGAGGCTAAATGACACAACCTGTTGTTCTTTACTTGTTCCAAACACGGTAATAACACATCATGTACACTACTTTATGGCATTTGTAGCAGACATTACACGGTTAGAACAACAGCTTGTGTAGCTGAGGGTTACGTTGTGCCTTCACTTTATGAAGGTAGGCTAATAAAACAATGGTAAACACTTCATCACTCTCACATTGTCAGCAGCGCATAACAGGTTCAGTCCGTCCGTTCTGACCTTTCACAATAAAAGCCATAGACGTACACACTGCATCAACAAAATAGATTAATAGCTGTATAGTTCTATAGATTGATAGCTCGTCTGTGATGTGTCAGTGTTTTTGTTCCGGTGCTCTGCCTGCCGGCTCTCTGAAGCTCTGTGCGCCCAGCGGTACGGAGGTCCCACGGGTAGACAATAACCTTGTACCTTTATATTAATAATAAATGTACCTGAATTCACAAATATTAAGTATATTTCTACTGCTGTCTCCGGACGGTTAAAAACAACAAAGCATTTGGTCTTTGCAAACAGAAATGATGTACGTGTTTATTTGCATATAGAGCGGAGAAGTGAGATCTGATCACAGGTGGTCACTGGAGACGCATTCTAGTGCCAGGTGTGAACTGACGGGTTGGAGCTGTCCGCTTGTT
Organism: Sebastiscus albofasciatus; assembly: GCA_916701655.1. Taxonomy (NCBI): domain Eukaryota; kingdom Metazoa; phylum Chordata; class Actinopteri; order Perciformes; family Sebastidae; genus Sebastiscus; species Sebastiscus albofasciatus. The sequence goes on from CAKAOI010011841.1 coordinate 19,447, forward strand.
GATCGAATCACCCAGGACGCATGTTAACGCCAGGTGTGAACAGGACCAGGCATAAACATTGTTTAGTTTATTTCAAATTTGGTTAGAAAGAGACAAAGATATGTAGTGATTGGGACATTTCACAGTTAAAAAGTGATCTTGACAGTGCTTAGTCATATTTTTATGCTTTTTTTTCATGCTGAATGACTTATTGCCAAGAAACGTACTAACTCTCTACTAACATTCCTTGTTACTAACTGGCAAACATACATATCAATACCAAAATATCTGCAATAAGCTATTATTGCAGATATTTTTATTGCATATCGACCCGTTTGATTCATCTGTTAGACTCTATAAACAACAAGAAAAGCAATTTCTGAAGAAATTGTGGTGTGAATGCTGGATGCTGAAGAGCTGACGCTGCGCTAAAATGCTGGCTTAAATGTTGTGAGAAGAAGGTGAAGTAGTAGGAAGATTTGGAAAAGTGGGAGTGGGTTTAACTTGTTTGAAATATCATTGAAAAGTGTGAATAATACCAAAAGATGTGGAATATTTTAAGGTTTTTTGAAAAGCTGTCGCTACACCGCATTGCTGGCTTAATTAATGAGAAAAGTCATAGCCGGAATGTCCTAATTGAGATGAACATTTTGATGTTTGAATGAAAAAAATCTACGTTGAAAAAATGTGGAAGGAGAAGCGTGCCAAAAAAACAGAGCGGAATAATAACAACATAGAAGAACATAGGTTGTGAATGGTTCCAGCATTCACACCAATTAAAATTGTTCATTTGTTGATCAAATTAAGTTGCCAATTTTTGCCAGCCAGAGTTTTGTTTCATCACAGTATACTGTATATAAATCAGGAATGAACCTGACTCTATATACTGACTGCTTAAGAAAAAAACAGGGAGCATTATAATTTGAAAAGGGCCATCTGTCTGTGCTAGTCTGGTTTTAAGCTACGGGTTTTTCCCTGCTATCTTAGCTTCCACAAAAGGTATTAGCTTTTGTGATAGCTACTGAGAAGGATCAGCATCTGACAAGTCATGGGTTTAATAAGAGGCCAAACATTTTGCCATTAGTAGTAGTATAATGTAATTATGTGTTTATGTAGTAGTCACGTACGTAATGAATACGGGCAAACCTATAATATCCTGAAAAGATAACAGCTGTTGACCCCAGCATATGTGGCCATTTTTAAAGTCAATATAGTGTGAATGAGGAACAGCAGATAACTCTGTAACACCCAGGAAAAGAGAAGTGGTAGAATGACTGGCAAGACAGTCTGCCGCACAGCCTCTCTTTAATCTCTTAACCTTCACTGCTCTCAACTGTTCCCTCAAATGTGTCTGCTTTAAAGTCAAACAAACCTGTTTTTTTCCACACGTTGTTTTAAAAATGTCACATATTATCTGTGTGTTCCAAAGATTCTTCAGGCAGTATCATGCTTATATTCAGTTCAGTATTCAAATCCTTTAGCTGCCCTCTCTGGTTAAGCTGGAAATTTCAGCTAAAAAAAAAAAAAAAAATCTCAGGCAGACTTCAGTGCCAGCCCATTGTTTTATTACTGCACAATTACATGAAATGGAAAAGTCTGCACTAAATGTCTTGTGCCTAATTCCATTCATGTTTCTGTGTAATTCAGCATGAAATCATTTAAAAGTCCTGTCAGTCTTTGAACTAGGGGCTGTAGCCGAATGAGGACATCCGGGTCAGCTTCAGGTCAGTGTGTCTTTCTTGTGTGGCTGCCGACGGCCGTCAGCTGACGAGTCACTGGACGGCAGCAGAGGAGGTTGTACCAGGGATGTTAATAATCAACCGTTTAACCGTTAACCGACATTAAGCATTTTAAACCATTAACGCTATCGGTTAAAAGAAATATGAAGAATTAATTAAAAAGCTGAGTGGCTCGTCTCTTTAAGGAGAAAAGCTGTCCCACCTTACCAGCCCACCTTAAGAGGCGGAGCCGGAGTTGCAGGATACAGAAAGTTGACTGCGGAGGAGTTGTAGTTTCGTAGCATTTATTCACCCACAAATAAACTGTACACACACTGCTACACCTACGTTCACAGCTAGAACGCCACCGACACCCCACACTCACCGTCAACACACACACACACACGCGGTCTGTCGGACACTCGCTAAAGTTACGCAGACTGTAAGTGTGGCGGCGGCGAGCACGAAGCCTCCGGCAATGCTAGAGCTGCTAACGTAGCACAAACACACACACACTGTTTGTCGGTGACTCGCTAAAGTCACGCCGGGCAGACACACAGCTGACAACTAAACTAAATGTGCGGTGGAGACTTTTACTGGGAAAGTGGCTGCATGTCCGCGACACTACACGCAGCATCTAAGTTATCTATCTGCTAAGTTAACGCTCCCGGACGGATGAACTGGGGACTCAGTTGTCTGTTGTGCTCCTACACTGCAGCTGGCGCACCGCTACAGGCAAGGCACAAATCTTGACGGTTAACGGTTAATAATCGGTTAACGATTATTAGTATTTTTCAAAATTAGCATCCCTAGGTTGTACCCACCATGTTTGGTTTTGGTTTGGAGTTGAGAGCATCGGTGCGGCGAACAGAATCGGGTCGTGCTTTCTGCATCGCACCGCCCTCCGTTTCCATCACAGTTAGTCTTGAAGTCCCAGTAGGTCATTTGTGAGACGAGACTCAGTTTGTAAAAGTATATAGCCTCACATGCAGTCATTCTGCGTTGCTGTACAATGACACAGGTAAACAAAAAGTGAAGGGGTTCGACTGACTAAGTCAACTCAGGCTTCTTGTCTGTTGATTCCAATCATCTACATTTAGGGGGGCAGCCCTGGTCTGGACAAAGCTTGGCTGCTCAACACTTATATGTTGTCAGAGGTGCAGTTGGGAAGGTTAATCATGAGAAACTCATTCCTTTGCCTTTACCTTTTTAGAGGTCTTCTTGATGGCCCTGGAGGCTTTGCTCAGGGTGCTGTCCATATCCTTGGTGCTGACCTGCAGTGGGTCTGGGTCTGTGCACTGAATCAGGTCCTCCTGGTTACCAGACAAAAAAGACAATCCAGAATCAGACTCAATGGAATTAATCATGACCTGAAGTGTTCAATGCATGCAATCAATGCTTTGCTGTCAAAATAGTTGCAAGAGGAGATGTGTAGTAGGATTCACACAGACACAGTCTTTATCCCCCCCACCCCCACTCTCCCCACCCTCCGTAGTGGGCTTGTTAACAAGCAGGGCTCTATCTCATTGGTATTCACATCGCAGCGCTGACCCAGTGAAAACAGCATTAGGAATGCAGCTGCGATGTGGCAGGCAGACCAGAGGCCAACACCGCCCCCTGCTGCTTGCTGTGCTAAATACAGCAGACAGCCTCACCTCCATATATTCTAGTGGACTCATAATCAGTGTGATTAAAGCTGCAGTCGGTCGGATTGGAGCAAATATGATTAAACAAAATGTTATTTTTATAAAACAGCCATAGTGACAGTAGTGTAGGAGACGGGAGGAAAACAACCAATCAGAGCTGATCTGGAGTCTGCGGTCCAGCTGCCGTCTCTGAGCAGCTTTCAATCACTCGCGAACTCTGAACAAACAGTCAAACTATGATCAAATATGAATCAATATTCTCTTACTGTAATGCCTATTTCTCTCCTTAAATGTTTTCAGAAACATCTTATAGTGTACGGTTTAGCTGTAAAATGAGAAAGTTTGTGACCCAGCAGCCATGTTGAGATCAGTTGAGGAAATACCAAGCACCGCCCACCAACCATCGCCTCATCTCTCTCTCACACACACACACGCTCCAGCATTTAATATAGAAATCAACTGTAGAGTATGTATTTGTAGTATTGTTATTTGAAAAGACACGTGTGATAATGATAATACTACTACGGCAGTAGATTACTGTGTTGATCATCGTTACCATGTTTGTCTCTAACACTCATTCACAGCTCATATTCTGTTACTCTCCATTGCTGAAGCCTAGGTAAGCTAGCAGTATGAACAAGTGCGGCTCTAAACCACCACAGCCACGGCCTGCGTCTCCCTATACTTGACATTGATTGGTCTGTAGATGGGTCCTCTCTCATCCTCTCGGAAAATAATTAAAAAAGTTGGAATTTTCCAACTGACGTTGGTGGACCAAATGTCAATTAAACATTTGGTCTCCTCTCCCCGTGTGTTACCGCAGCTCATTTTGTTGTGTTTTTCCTTTTTCCAGTTCTGGCGATATCCGCCAGAACTTCCTTTAATTGGCCTGAAAGTCAGAACCAGGGTCTGAAATTAACTTTTTTCACTGCCTGCCACTGAGGCAGCCAAGTATTTTTCTTTGTCTACCACTCAGAAATTTTATCTGCCACTTTTGAAATCTCTGCACTAAATGAAGGAATAACATTTTAGAGCTGATGTCATTCAATGTTCGATATATTTTACATAAAAAACATATATACATGGTAAATTACAGTGTTCGAATTACACCGTGGGAGGGAGGGTAGTGTACACAGTACTGTGCTGTACTTTGTTATTGTCATCTATAGTGGTTATTTGCATAAAAACACACAATTCAAATGATGAATATTTGTTTGAATTAAAAAGTTGTTGGGAAGTTAAACAGGTCTTAATTCGCTCTCTAATCTATTTTATATTGATGTGAAAACATCTCCATCAACCAACTGGATTTATTCAAGTTTCTCACCAAAAACTTAATTTTATGAGATTACATTTGAACACATCATGATAACGTTGTAATTTACCTTCACCCAACAGTCATTTATCCTGAGCAGACTTTGAACGCCTCATAATAATAACTGAATGGCACCTCCATTAACGTTAGTAGCTCCGCTATTTAACCAAGCAGGACTGTGCTGCCCACCGGCTGCTAACAGCTAATGTTACTAACTCTCCTCCTGCTGATTTAAACACAGGTTTGTTCTTCACAATGTCGCTTTATCAGGGAAAAATAGGGTGCGCCCCTCAGGTTTAGTAGCGCCATGCTTCTGAGTGCTTTTTTTCTCTCTGCCGTGTCTCTCCGGTCAAACTGAAACATGATACAGCGTGCGTATGCGTCATTGTGCAGCGCATCTGTCGGAGAGCATCAATAAGAGGAATCGATAGTCACAGAGGTATGAGATGCCAAGAAAGCGGACAACTACATTTCTCTATTACCATCACTAGCGTTTTTCCTCCCTGCCAAAGTGGCAGGTTCCCTGATGATTTCAGCCGCCACTGCCAACAATTTACCCGCATTTGGCCGGTGGTGGGTGCTAATTTCAGACCCTTGTCAGAACCATCCAAAACTGCACACAAACCAAACCATGGTTCAATTTGATCCAGAGACCAAGACCACCTCTTTTCGTCAGACTAAGGCTCAGCTGTTTGGTCTGGACCATGGTCTGGCGGATGTTTGACACCTGTAAATTTGGTTTAGATCAAACTGAAAAGTTAGAAATTTCCGGACCAAACAAGGTAGGTGTGAAAGGGTCCTAAGACTTGACCAATTTGTCTCTTTCAGTGTCAACTGCTGTTGAGGATGACAGAGCTATCCCAGCCTGCTGATCTGTCAAACTAACTACTTTCTTTCCTTTTTGTGTAAGTGTGTGTGTGTGTGTGTGTGTGTGTGCGCGCGTCTTCTCACCGCATCAGCCCTGCAGATGGTGTTGGCGACGTGGCGGCAAAGTGTTCGCAGCCAGGCGCTTTTAACCGTTTCCTCTCCAGCCAGTTGGAAGCTGAACAACAAGTTCTCCTGTTCAGTCGGAGGGCGAACCACCAAGGCGAATGCATTCACACACTCTGAAGGGAGGAAGTGAAAGAGCGAAAGAAGGACAGACAGTGATAGAGCGAGAGAGAGAGAGAGAGAGAAAATAATGAACAGTGACAAAAAGAAGGGGAGGAGGAAAATCAGCAAGTAAAGAGATTGAGATGAAGAGAATGAGATAGAAAAGGATGAGGGCGAGTGAGGAAGGGTATTTAGACGGGGAGAGGAGGGGAAGAGAAACAGATGGAAAGATGAGAGCAGACAGAAGAAGTGGAGGACATCAATCGTCACTGTTCCCTGTGTAAAGACAGCATTTGTCTGTGTTCTCACATGAAACTAAAAAAAGTTGACAAAATAAAGGAAACACTTGTTTTATGTGTGTGTGTATGTGTGTGTATGTGTGTGTATGTGTGTGTGTGTGTGTGTACGCGTCATGCTGTATCCTGAAATGTGGGATCCTGCAGTGGTCTTTAAGCAGAGAAAAGCCACAGGACTCCGCAGAGTACAGGAGGGTGAAATCCACTTGAAATTAAATGAAATGATATCTAACCCTGCTGATTGGGAAGGCCGTAGAAAGATGGGTAGCAGTGACGTATGATGTCATCTCTGCCTCATGCTTGTTAGCTGCCTTTTTGTAGCCCCATTTATCCACCCAAGGTTTAATGAAAGCTCTGCTTCTCTATCATTACTGTTGGGCTTCATCAGCACAGGTACTTCTCTTGCTGCTTATTCCATGATGCTGCTTATTAGGTGCCAGGTCCCTCTCGTTTTTGTTGAGGAATGCACCGATACCCGAGAACAGTATTGGGTCCGATATCAATACCGCCGAAGTGCCTAATAATCCGGCCAGCTGACACATGCACCCATCTCAGTCTCCAACGCATCAATTAGTTTAGCTGCGAGGTTGTCAGCCGTGTGTCTGCCTGGTGTACTCAGTCAGGGTTTCCAACAGTGTACTGCAAGCCCAGCGTAACGTTAGTGTGTGTGATGATGATGAAAAGTTATCAGTGATGTTATAGCTGTGAACGTAACAGTGCAGTGTGTGTACAGTTTATTTGTCGGTGAATAAATGCTACAACTCCTCAAGACCAAAGCCAAGTTCCTGTCTTGCTTGCCACCTGCTGATTAAAGTGATTAGGTGGTTAGCCCTGAAGTTAGCGACAACTCCGGCTCAGGGTGCACTTCAGGTGGGCTGCCCTTTGAGGTGGACTAGCTACTCTCCTTTAAAGGTCAAATTGGTGTAGCTGAGAAATGAGCAAGAGTAAACTAGATTTAAAAAAATGCTCCAACCTAAAAACCCAGCTAGCAGCACTAGCTCCAAAAGTCCTTAATCTAGAGAGAAACTACACTGACAGTCCGTCCCTTCAGGCCTCCCTCCAATGACACGCCCCCACAATTATCATAATGAACTTAAACAACCAACATGGTTATTGTTAGCACTCAGAGCTGTCAAGCTAACAGCTGGTGGAAGACTCTGGTGACGAGCAATGAGTGCACGGGCAGAGTGCACGCAGGCAGGTAGAAAATCAACTTGCAGAGACTTTTATTACCAATGTGAGCTACTTAAAGGTTAAGGTAAGGTATCTGGTTTCTGTTTTTAGCCCGAGTAGTATTGACCGATCGCGTTTAAGTGGGCTTTGGTTGAATGCAGGTAAACACTCCGTGTGGAGAACAAAAGAGGCGGAACGCATCGGCCAAAATGCAATCTGTGGAACCCACCCGGCCATCGTCTGATGATGATTTAGCTTTTAAACTGGCTACTTGTGAAACAATCCTGTTGTACACATTGGTCTCTCAACTCCAACTCCCGTCTCACGTCTCCAATCTAATAGGACTGTAAACAATAACTGGTGCACGGAGCAAGAAGTCTTGGACCAGATATAATCCGCTGGCTACAGAGGAACCCCCAAAATATTTGTCGTTGCCTCCAGAGGCTTAATCGTCGTCAGGCCAAGAGCCAAACAGGTGCACAGACAGACCCTCAGGTGGTGCTCAAGCATCTGCCTTTTTGGCCTCTGACTAGATAAGTGTCTTTTTTGCAAAATTTCTTTTTTTAATTTTATATTTTTTAATTTTTCAATTCAAAATCATTCTCAATTAAAAAAGGGGTTGTAATGCCTGACAACTGCATTTGAGTTCTATTTCTGCAAGACCGCACGAGCCTCTTCCTCTTCCCTGGTCACAGCCACCACACTGTGGAGCAGCATCCAAGTCTGCCTGACCTGCCTTGGTTGGTAACAGCCAGCCAGGTAACCTTAGTGTGGGTTTAGGGCCTGGATACTGGGCTAAAGCCACAGGTCTTTTTTACTGCCAAAATATTTATTATGAGTATGAATTATGAGCTCATACCCTGTACAACCACTGAATCCTGTGTGAAATGAATCTCTCCTCTCCCGCCGCGTGCACTAGGGCCGAATAGTTCAAAGCTTCATCCATTACGTTGACATGACATTGAATTATTATTATTATTATCAACAATGTACAGAAACATTGCATGAAATAATACACTTTCTCGCTCGCTCTTTCTCTCTTAAACACACACACGCACAGCAAGCGACGCGGCACTCCGTCTTCATCTGTGATTGTCTCGGTCCAAAAAGTCAAAATGTATTAAAAAATCCTCAAAAGAAGCTTCGAAAAAAAATGGCATTCCATGCAGCCTTTAAGGGCACCTGCATCGCCACTAGGTCATTTTGTCAGGGCTTAACCCCAGAGACGGTAAGATATATAGCTATGCTTAACCGTGATGCAAGCCGACATGGAGCTCATGATACGTGAGACAGTCTTCCTAACATGTGGGGTGAGTGTATAGGCTTCTATATCTTCACATCACAATTTATAATTTATCTGGAGAGTATAAACAACAGTTTTTCAATTGATTAAGACATACTTTGCATGTAATTAAGGTACCAGAGCTTGTTTATCAAAGACTTTCCTGGGGAGCGATCCCCACAGATCCCCCCTAAAGAGGTCCAGGCTAAGCCCCAATGTTTATGTCACTTGTATTACTTCGTTGGTCCGAAACTATGTCCATCATCCGTTGGGTATTAAACATCTGCATGATGTATGGGGATTGAAATAAATAAATATTATTTTTCTATAAATAATTATGAGAGGGGGTGCCCTTTTTTCTTCTTCATTTGAGCACCTGCCCCAAAAACTGTCTGTGTACGTCACTGCCGATAGCCGATGGGTTCCCAGATTGGTCTTTAATCAATAGTCAGGTTCCCATATTAACATTGAAATATGTTTTACTCGCTGTAATTATCCCTCATGTTCATACTGGCCGTTAAAAGATCCCTGTTTTCAATATGAATAACCTATATGAAGCCTCAAATACATTTATTTACAGAGGGAGGACTGTGGATTTTGTCCCACATCACTTACATTGAAAGTGCATTAGGAAGGGATGTTTCCATGGCCAGTATGGACAGGAGTAATGATTACAGCAAGCACAATCTGTTCCAATAGTCCATATGGACACCTGACCATTGTTTTAAGATTTAAAAAATTGTGATCCTACGCGTTAAAAGATACTGTTTGAAACTTCTTCTTACACGTATAAATCATTGCGGGTCGGTGTCCCGTGCGCGCTTGCGTGTGGCTACGCTGTTCAGACTCAGACGCCAACACAAACTACACGAAAGCACCAAAACCGCCACCTTCACTCACACACACCGCGCTCGTCCTCACTCGCTCCAGCTCTCACGTGCATGCGCGCACACTACACACTGCAGAAGAGTTACGTTATCGTCTCCGACCAAAACTCTGGCGTCTCCCCTGTTCCTTCTGACCACGGTCGGGAAGCTGAAGCAGGAAAAGCTAATACTAGGATCAGCAGTGATTCATGGAGAGACCTTGGTCTGGTCAGCTAACATTACTGCCAAGCAGCTGAAATATAGAGTGATATTGTGCTTTTAGCTGACGTGTGTCGCATCACTGTTTTGACCGATGATGGTTCATGTCTATGTAGAGCGAGCACAACCGCGAGCAACAGGACGCTGACTTTTGTTGACTTAACAGCCACAGGTGTCGCTGTTAACAAGCAATTTCTGATTCTTACATTGAGTCCCTTTAATTCAATTGGAAGTTTGTTTTTTATGTTTTCTCGGTGTGTCAAAGGTAACTGAAAACCAACCTTTGAGTCAGCAACTAATTCACATTCTTAAATTAAGAAATTACCCAAGTGAAATAAAACTTTCAATAACACCCAGGCTGTCTGTGTGATTTTCCAAAAAAACACACCAAATAATTTGCCCCGGCTGACTCAGACCTCAGAGTGTGGAGCATCCTTCAATGAACACACTGTGAAATAGCTCTGTGCAATCAACCGTGTTTAAATATAAAAAGGAGCAGCAGAGATCTTGGAGTTGGTTTGTCATTGTTTTCAACATTGTTCTGTAATAGTAATAATATAATAATAATAATAATGATAATAATAATAGGGACACTCCAAAACGGTGTTTAACCACTTGTGAGTGTTACAATGGGAGAGCAGATAAAACACCCCTCAAACATGACATGCTGATGTGAAGTGATAAGCGGGTAACTTTATTAGATTACAGTGCGTGCACGTTGTCGCCGTCTTACCCTCTGTGTCCTGCAGGTCCAGCACTCTTCGAATCTGGGACAGCGGCATCAGTGCGATGTGTTTGAGCGGGGGCGGTGGTCTCGTCTGTCCCAGCGGACTCTTAAATGTATTGATCACCTTGTGTCGCTTCCTCGCAATCTGCAGAGAGACACACACACCAACACCATTGCACAAAATGAGACAGCAACTCTGGAGGTAAATGGGAAGAAAGTACAACTTGTGTGTGTGTGTGTGTGTGTGTGTTGTTGTTGTGATTTAGAATTGAGTGTGGGTGCACTTTGCAGTGTGTGGGTGATGCTGCTATTGGTTACTTGGCAATAAATCAATGAGGCCTTCATAGAGGTAAACGATGCAACTCATTAATGCCACATTAATTAGATGCTGAGAGAGACAAAAGAGAGAGAGGAGGAGGAGGAGGGAGGAAGAGAGAGAGAGAGAGAGAAACAGAGAGAGAGAGAGAGAGAGAGAGATGGGGGAGACGATAAAATAGGACACTACATCATAGGTCAATGTTGTTTTGGCAGTGTGAGTGAAGAGGGTGAGAGTGGTTATATGAATGCAAGAGTAATCAATGATCAGTGAAGATGGAGAGGAGTGGCGAGGCCACTCACTCTAACACAACATTCACTCATTATACGTACAAGACTACATGGAAAAAATGTCAGAAATCCATGTGTGGGGGCTGTTCAACACACACACACATTCATTGGGAGTCACTGACACCACCTGAATCAGCACGGCCACCCAGTTCATCTCTTTCAGGACTGCCTGTCCTGTCCTGTTCTTGTGCTGCTCCGTTGCTAATTAACCGATTGTGTCAGCAATGATGGACTGCACACACGTGAATTGATCACCTTTTCAATGTTGCTACTCTGCAAAAAAAGACCCTCTTATACTCAACGCTGCATTTGCACATGGATCTCGGCATGCTGAGGCTCTCTTAAACAAGGTGCAGAGGAAGAAAGACGCAGGAGATTGGAGGCATTTATGGACTCGCTGGTTAAATGATATCAATTTAATCAAGTGGTGAAAATTGAAAGCGCTTTTTTGGCGATGCAGCTACTTATTGTAATTCGAGCATTTCTATTGCCTCTCATCATGGCGACGGGGAGCCAGCAGCTTGCAGCTAACAGTGCAAACAACGGCAGAAGTGCTGAAAGAGCTAACACTGTTAACCTTTTTATCGCGAAGGGACGCTATGCTTCCCAACATTAGACGCTTGGTGGGCTGTCACTAGAAACAAGACACTAGGCTCCTGATTGGACGAACGCTTTCCCTCCATGGGCTGCTGCTCCCAGCTTCCAAACCGGAAACAACATGGAGGCTCGTTTGGAAACTTTCTTCTCTTATTTCATGAAAATAGTTCACCGAAATGTGTTTCTGAAAACATTTGAGGCGAGAAATAAGCCATGCAGTTGATGAATCTGTCTTCATTTTGAATGGACAGCGTTTATTTTAAAAGATTCTCGGAAAGTTCGAGGGGCAGCGAGTCGCATCGGACGCCCGTGATTTGCATAAAGTAGACTAGACCTCAACTTTATGCAAATGAGGAGCAGGCGTCATGACGCTCTGTCCCTCGAACGCGCCACCATGCTACCAGAATGCATTGCACGGCTGCTTACATAGACAATGAATGGGAAGCGTGGAAAGAACAGAGCCTGTGGACACGTACCATGAGTCCTTGCCCTCTGTGCCATCTGGCGCAACAAGTACTAAGTAAGTAGGTAATCTTAACTGCATATTACTCCAGTGATGAAATCAATCTATGTCATAAACATTGCTGAGGTAGGGAGGGTGTAAATCTAAACTCTAAAAGATAGTAAATTACATGTACAGTCACTGTATTACACTATCTCAAAAAGGTGGATTTAGTGTTAAGTCACTCTGTTCATAAAAGTAGATGCTGGATTAGCTAGAAATAATTGATTTTGCTCTGAAATTTCACTGTTTTAAATGTTGGTGTGACCAGACCTTCACAAAAGTAGCCTAACTTTTCCATTTTTCAGCTACGTTTAAAAGGCAGAATGATTTAAGAAAGGGGTTAAATGACTTGAAAAGTGAAAGATAGTCTAATTTGAAGGTTTCTCCCTACAGCCTGACCTGCGGTAAAACTGGTAAATTAGGAGTGAACGTGTTCCGTGTAGGGCTGTCAAACGTTTTTTGGTGTTTGTGTGTATTCTCACCTCGAGGCAGTCGTTGAAGAGGAAGAGGGTGACGTGTTCTCCGCGGTCACAAGGCTGGTCTCCCAGGGCGATCGTTTCTACTCGGTGAACCAGACTGCGATGAGAGGACAGCAAGTTGGCCTGCAGAGAAGACAAAGCACAGGAAGTAAACATCTACTTCGTTTTAAAAGGAATTCACACATTCATATTATTTAAGAAACAACTAATAAGGACATTTTGAATGTCTCCCACATCAACAAAACAGCCAAGTTCATTGAGGACTGGTAGAAAAAACATCATCGTAGGCACTGTCTGAGCATGTAAAATACACTGACATATCTAACTATGGCTTGACTGATCTGTAAACAGTCTACATTAGGTCTATTTCAAGGCACTTGGTCAACACAACCACAGACATTCAGAAGAAGAAGAACAGCAATCCTCAAACTTACAGGACAGCCATCGACTTCATAGACAACATCGAAGATCTGCTTCTGGCCTTCAGTCTTCCTCTTGTCCTCGTTGATGTGACTAGTGGGGATAAAGGACAGAAGGGAAGTTAGCAAATGGAAGAAAAGAGTGTCATAGAGCGCTGCAGGAATGAGTCCTAAAACCAGGAAATTGGTTAGCATTTTAGCGCTTCCTGTTCCCTCGTCTGGAAGTCAATGGGTTTTCTGATTGGGTTTTTAGTGAGATGGCTGAAATAAGGTCTGTATATCTCACTAAGGACTTATGAAGCCTTTATGTGTCTTAAAAAGGCAGCTCCTACCAGAGGATATAGATGATAACAATGGGATATTACTACTCAGAGTCCTATTTTCAATTGCCAAGAAGATGATTACAGTCTCCTGGTTGAGGCCGCAGCCCCCCCCCCCCCAGTTACACAATGGAGGGAGAAGGTTAAAGAGGTTTACTACATGGACAACATCACTGCAAGGTTACCACTAAGGACAGATGTATTCTTAACTAAGTGAACCCCAATAACTTCATTTTTCTTAAAGCTGAAGTAAATGAGATTGGAGCAAATATGATAATTGTTTTATCCTGTTCTGTGTTCTCGTCTAAAGGCTGCTTAAAAGCGGCGGGGATAAGGAGTTGTGCTCCGGCTTGTTTTTTCCTCGTCATGGTGATCGGCACATCTGGGCGATGCCGTTGAATGTGCGTTAGCATGTTTGAAGTGTTAAATTTCCATTCACATCCCCTACAACGGTGGAGCGACGCCGACACACCGCCCTCGTCTTTTACACAACTCTCTCTCCGTTGCTGTTGTAGCTGACCGGGAACCTGCAGGCGGGTCTTTCAGCTCGCCATAGTGACTCACATGCCAAGCGCAGCAGATGTCGGAGTGGGAGAAGTTGAGAGAAGCGGCTCTATCGGTCACAGTCAGGTGGGAATGTAAAAGTTAGTTTGATAATCACCAGCTGGACACACGTTTTACCCAATTGAGTTACTTTAAGGCTAGACTTGTATCAGTAGATCAATGACTGATCATCAGAGCAGCAGTTATCACCTCTGAAAACCAATTTTCTGGGGGAACTATGAATTTAAAATTTCCAATTTTAAAAGGGACTATTTGTAACGTTCAGAATTGCTTATTAACAGCGACATTTGTGGCCGTGAAATCAACGAAAGTCAGCGTCGAGCTAGCTCGCTCTAAATATACCTGAACGAGCATCGCTCAAAACAGTGAGGCAACACACGTCAGCTAAAAGCACAATATCACTCTATAGTTCAGCTGCCGGGCAGGAACGTTAGCTGACCAGACGAAGATCTCTCCATGAACATGATTTAGATCTGATCTTAGTGTTGGCTTTTCCTGCCTCAGTGCAGGCTGAGGCAGCGGGGCTCTGCAGCGTGTCTCCCTGCTCTCTCCGCCCGCAGCCGGAGAGAGCAGGGAGACACCGGCACCCGGTCGGTAACGAGACAATAACGTTTCTCTCTGAGGAGCTGCGTCACTTCACAAGACACGGGAAACCTCTGTTGGTCTGGAGGAGCTGCAGCATTTATTTCTGCACAAACGTCCACTGTACATTCACTAGATATTCTCAGAGCTACTAACTCTTGTGTTAGTGTGGAGTGAGCACGCGCTCACGTCTAGAGGTGGAGCGAGTACGCGGGTACGCGAGTCTGTCTGAGTGAAGGCAGGCAGAGGAGGAGAGGCAGCGGCCACACGCGAACGCGCATATGCGAGCGCGCATGTGTGGCGACCCGCTACATTTATACGAATAAAAAGTTACAAACAGTCCCTTTAAGTAATTTAAGTGGAACAATTATTTTATATAGCCTATTACTACTATATCTTCTTTATTATCCTCTACAATTAGTATGTTTCATGCCATACAATGCTTAAAAGCGCATACCTTTTTTAAAAGTCATGTGGTTGTTTTGACTACAGCTTAAAGAATCTGAGCATAATGTGACAAACAGAACTGAATACAGCCTCCCAATGATCTGAAAACGCACGGAAATATCAAGGAGTCAGACATGTCAAGACTTACAAAATGGTCAAAGTCACTTGTTTCTTGTTAACTCTAAATCCAACGGTCAGTTATTACAAGATGAACCCACATAATGCTTCGTATGAGGAGAGAGTTCACACGTGCTGTTGGAAAATGATGCAGTATTGCCGGCTGTGTGATCATCACAAAAGAAAGGGTAAGGTCGCGCCAACTCACGTCATGACTTCTTTCAGAGACTCAATTGCTTTCTCCAGCGTTATCTTGTCTGGGTTGTCATCAGACGTATGCTTCTTTATGTCTGAAATGGTGGAAGAAAGAGAAAGTTTGGTAAGAAGGTAGACAGGAGGGATAGGAGATGAGAATCATGTAGAGAAAGGCGAGCGGGAAAAGAACAGCGAGAAAGAGAAATTACAGACAGGTATCAACAGGAGATAATGGAGGAAGGAGGTAGTATGGGAAGAGAAAGATAATGACAAAAAGACAAGGACGGATGTCATTAGCATAAGAAATATTCTTTTTTTCTTCACTCTTTTAACAAAGGGTGTGTGTATGCGAGTGTGTGTGTGTGTGTGTTACCGTTAAGAAGAAGGGCCACACTAGGCAGTCTCTGTACAGGCCTGATGAGCAGCTCCACCAGTGTCTGCCTGCCGCACTCTGGCTTGGACTGGTTGATCTGTAGAATATAAAGCATTAGTGTTTAGCCAAGTTCACACTACACCACTTTCAAAGTGTTCAGATCTCACTACCGTTCACACTACACAACCTGCTGTCTCGTAAATCGGGAGTCTTAAAGTCGTGGTTTTCACACTACAGTACATGACTGGCCGCGGCGACATGCTACAACGTGTTTCACCGAGAGGAATCCCTGATGACGTTTTGTCACGAAAACACACGCGAGAAGGGACACGGGCGTAGTCATGCTCGTTGATGTTGTTGCACATAATAGCCTGTTTCCACACATTGTTATATGTAGATCAGTCACTGTTACTGTATGTGTGTCGTTTATTCATGCAAACAACTTTGCTCCGAGTTGCAAATGCAACACATACAGTAAAGTTCCTATTGTTACAGGTGACCCCTCCTCCCCCGGGTTTCCCCTCAACCCGTGTCTCGCGCTCTCATTGGCTGTAGCTCCCTGACAGACTACCCGGCAGGTCCAGATATTTAGCCTGCTGGATATCTGGGATGGGTCTGCGATACACCAGTGATCCTCTCAGCTCACATCTTTAAACAGTTCACTCATAGCGCTGAGTAAGCGCCGACGTATAAGCGCTGAGCCAACGCGGATTTTCCCCTGATCTGGGGGCTTTTATTGGGGGGCTCGCAAACGGAAAACCGGGGCTAAAGTGGTGTAGTGTGAACTAGGCATTAGGGACACATTGATTTGTGAGACAAATTTTGCTCTGCATGCTGACCACCAGCAAAATGAAGGTCAATTCGCTCAAGTCCATCCGCTCAACAGGCCTTTTTTGCTGTAAATCTGAAACAGGTCAGTAAAAAAAAAGATAACTAGTGGTGAAAAAGCTCAGTGCTCCCCGTGTGTCGATTAGGGCTGCACAAGTTATCGAAATATTATTGAAATCGAGGTGCAATAGTTGTTAAAGGTGAAATGTGTGTCAAAATACCATTTTACATTAAATATTGTGAGGCTGCAGAGATTTCCTGGCCTAGACATCATATTCTACACTCTTAAGAAAGCATCTTTGTTTGGTACAGATCCCCACAAAAGATCATACCATAATTATTTTTAATATGATTTTAAGTGAAAATGTAAAAAATGATCATTCTGATAACGCAAATCATATCGCAATTGCAATATCCGTCAAAATAATTTGATATTGTTTTCGAAATCG
>CAKAOI010011841.1:36260-56169 GCA_916701655.1 Sebastiscus albofasciatus
CACCAGCAAAATGAAGGTCAATTCGCTCAAGTCCATCCGCTCAACGGGCCTTTTTTGCTGTAAATCTGCAACAGGTCAGTACTTTAGTAGTTATTGGCGTGTGTGCTGGAGAAGCTGTTCTCTTACCACTGAGATTGTCAGTCACTCAAAAATATACTTAAAAAAAAAGATAACTAGTGGTGAAAAAGCTCAGTGCTCCCCGTGTGTCGATTAGGGCTGCACAAGTTATCGAAATATTATTGAAATCGAGGTGCAATAGTTGTTAAAGGTGAAATGGGTGTCAAAATACCATTTTACATTAAATATTGTGAGGCTGCAGAGATTTCCTGGCCTACACATCATATTCTACACTCTTAAGAAAACATCTTTATTTGGTACAGATCCCCACAAAAGATCATACCATAATTATTTTTAATATGATTTTAAGTGAAAATGTAAAAATGATCATTCTCTCTGATTACGCAAATCATATCGCAACTGCAATATCCGTCAAAATAATTTGATATTGTTTTCGAAATCGTTTAGCCCTAGTGTCGATACTGTGGAAGATGAGTAGTGAAACCGTTTCTAACATTCACTATCCATACATCAATATTTTTGACAACACTAATTTGTAGTGTTGCTGCGAAATCTAATCTATACGTGCCATATCGATCCATCTATCCATCTATCTATCTATCCTCCAGTCAGGCAAACTAACATACTGTACAAACGCAAAAGGTCATACCTTGAGAAAAGCGTGGAAGCGTGGCTTTTGTCTCTCACAACGAACAATTGTCTCCTTGCTCATTTCAAAGAAGTTGACAAAGGGCGGGTAGGCCTTCACCAGCTCTTTAGACTGGAAAGAGAGAAGATGAGGACAGGTACGAAGCATCAAGAAGAAGATCCACACAGATACAAGCACGAGGTTTCACAGAGTAGGGAATAAAACAAAACAAATGCTGTATCATCATTGGGATTGTTTTGTTTAAAAAGGTATAATATGCAACAGTTGCAACAAAAACTCCATTGGGTTGAGTCTGTCCCTTAACTTTCTCGAGGAACTTGATTATTTTTGCTCAATCCATCTTTAGAGTAAAAACGTTTAAAGAGGTTTTAAATTGAATCTTTCTTCATTTTAAGCTAGTTGTATTATGAGTTAATGTTACACCATGATTTAATGCTGCAACCCAGCCTTAGAGGCTCCCACAGATGAGTGTGCGACAGCTAACAGCATACGTTATCATATGTGTGTACATTGTTGTATGAACAACATGTGCATACTTGTAGAAATGTGTTTGTACTCACATATTTGAGAATGATATCTCCTACACTCTTGTCCTCTGACCAGTCTGACAGGAGCTCCTCCAGGTTACTCTGATGAACAAACCAACCATCACATACACAGAAAATAACAGGTCAACGAGGCCCCTTCAAAAAAAAAAAAGTCACCATCACAAATGTCAAACTTGGTTTGGATAGACAGTCGAGGAAACGCTACCTTTATTCTCATGTGCACATCGTAGATTTCTGGGATGCTGCCAAATATGGTCTTCATCTCTTCTTGGGCCAGGATGGGTCCACCCACCTGCCCCTCTTTTTCCAATGGAAGCTTGAAAAGCTTCAAATAAAAAAATATATGAGAGAAGCGCACAAACAAAACAGATGTTCCACAAAACTGCACAGAAAAAAAAAAACATCAATGAGCAATATTCAGTTTAGTATATAGAGTGTCAGTCAACAAAACATGTTAGCATCTGAGGTGGGTTTCACAACTATAGCTTGGTTAATTCGGTCCAGACCGAGGGGAAAATGACACACTGTTGCGTTTTAGCTCGAGTCTGCTTCGTGTGACGATAACGTTATGTCAAATGCAGTATGCCAAAAATACCAGGATAAACCCCGTAGAATACAACACAGAAGACAGATTACAAGAGAGGGAGATGGAGAGATGTTTGAGGCAGAAAGAGAGTGGAGACAGGTAGAGAAAGAGTGAATGAAAAGGATGTAAAAATGGAGGAAGCCTAAGAAAGATAATAAAAAAAAGCAAAAAAGAGAAAAGAGATTTTGTATGGGGAGGAGACAGAAAGAGAAATGGTCAGGCAGGCCATTTTCTCCCTCACTGGTCAGCGGTCTGCCTCTGCTGGGACCAACTGATAAGACAGGCCAAGTGAGAGCATGCAAACACACACACACCTTTAATGATTGTAGCTTAGCCTCAAACTGTTGTCAGGGGCAACTGGCCAACCTGTGAGGGGAGTACTAGACTTGTCTACATTGTGCGAACACACAGACACACACACACACAGACACACAGCTACCTGTAGGATGGTGCTTAAAATGTCCACATAGTTGCTCTCAGTCTGGTAGAGCTCCTTGGAGACCTGCCACCTGGCTGACTGCTTGGATAGAACTGGAGTGGAACTCTTGGATGGCTTTGAGCTCTCTGGAGGAACGAGACAGGGAGGGAGGGAGGAAGGCAACTTGTTAATACTGCGCTGAAGCAAGGACGGACACTCCCTGGGTGTTAATCCACTAGACTTTTAGCAATTCTAAATGAAATTAGGGCTGAATCAAAGTCAGATGTCTAAATAAAACTTGGGAGTATGGGCTACTGGTAGACTTCAGTGCTTCACTAAGGGTGCTTTCACATCACAGGCCCGGGCACGTATCCGAGTACACTTCTACAGTTCGTTTGATTAGTGTGAACGCTCCGTACCGTACTCGGGCACGGTTCGTCGAGTCCACTTGAAAAGGTGGTCTGGAGTACGGTTCGTGTGTACTCGGGTACGGTTCGCATCAGGTGTGAAAACCGACTGTACCAAAACACGGACGTGGACCGCTAATTAACGCGAGCAACGTTATCAGACAGCGAGTAGTTCTCCTCCGAAATCTGTATACATACAACTGTTTCATATCTATGTCTGTATTAGGGATGTTAATAATTAACCGTTTAACCATTAAATGACATTAAGCGGTTTAACCGATTAACGCCATCGGTTAAAAGAAATGTTAATAATTAATTAAAAAGCTGAGCGCCTCTTTAAGGAGAAAAGCTGGTCCACCTTAACAGCCCACCTTAAGAGGTAGAGCCAGAGTTGCAGGATACAGGAAGTAGGCTCCGGTCTCTCCAGCTCGCTTGAGCGGAGGAGCAGTCGTTTCGTAGCATTTACTCAGCGACAATTAAATTGTACACACACTGCTACACCTACGTTCACAGCTAGAACGCCACCGACAACCTCACACGCACCGTCAACCCACACACGCGGTCAGTCGGACACTCGCTAAAGTTACGCAGACTAAGTGTGGCGGCGGCGAGCACGAAGCCTCCGGCAATGCTAGAGCTGCTAACGTAACACACACACACACACACACACACACACACACACACACACACACACACACACACACACACACACACACACACACACACACACACACACACACAGTTTGTCGGTGACTCGCTAAAGTTACGCCGGGCAGACAGACAGCTGACAACCTGCTGAACTAAACTAAATGTGCGGTGGAGACTTTTACTGGGAAAGTGGCTGCATGTCCGCGACACTACACGCAGCAGCTGTTCTGTCAAATTTGAATGAAGTGTTTTACGATGCTCCGTCACTAGAACAGCTGATCTCAACATAAACAAATACACGAGGGTGATGACGCAAGTGTACTCGGGTACGGAACAACTTTACTAATATGAAAGCTGAGCGGCGAGGGGGGAATAATCGTACTCGGGCACGGTAAGGATCAATCGTACCTAATGTGAAAACGCCCTAAAACACTATTTTCCATCAGTAAAACTGATGCAGGACTTATTTATCGTTACCACAGAGTTCTTTCATCCTTCCAACAACTGCTTTATATTAGCCTTGAGTTGGCCTGATATCTGCTAACATCATCAGCAGCACAGTCGTACTCTTGAAGAAAAACCTAACCTGCAGAAGTTCCTAGCTGCTGCTGCTCCTCGTCTGGTTGTTGAAGAGTACCCAGGTAGGACCTTTTCCTCCTCTCTTTCCTGTCTGTCCTAATCCTCCTTTCCCTGGTTTTCCTTCTACTCTTCCTATTCCTGGACACAGTATCGCCTCCTTTGCTCTCTGTATTGTTCCCTACTCGAAACGAAGAGGGGTCCATCTCGTTACTGTTCTCTTAAGAAGAATCAACCATAATCACAGAAGAGAATATCCTTTAAGTTACTGCATTTTTTTCCATAAACATACACCAGAACTGGTAGAACTGTCAACCAGAGAAATAAAAAGGGTTTTCAGGCTGGATCAAGCAGGTGTTTTCCAGTCCTCCATTATTTTTCTCTTACCTGCAAAGGCCTTGCATGTCTCAGGGGTATTAGAGATGTCCAGCAGAGAACCAATCGACATGGAGGGCTCTGCCGACAGCCTTTTGCGTGGCGGAGGGAAGGGAGAGATCTCCGTCTCCTTGGTGAGCTGCGCCAGCGCGTCCCTCAGATGCCGACGCTTGCGGTTACTGTTGGGGGTGGTGAGGGACAGGAGGGACACAGCCTTCTTCATGGCCGGGCTGTCGTTCTGAAGTACAGCGGGACAAAAAGAAAAATATATGAGGACAAGCTGAATACAAGATGGGTAACAAAAAAAAGATAGCAACGTGACGGCAAGTTGCACGCAAACTGTGACAACACCTTGAAGCAAAAACCTTTTTGCAATTATCTGTTGGACAGTGAGGTAGGCCCATCCAAAATGACATACTGTCTTCTTCTTTTATGTGTAAATGTTGATTCCTGGTTGTATAATGCTGTGTCCTCAACCAAAGAAATTCTTAGTTTTATTAAGAGATTTAATCAATCAGAGTTTCTCTACAAAGAATCACACAAAAGCACCACTCTAAAACTGGTGTTTACTAGAGATGTGCTCAGAAGTTTTCTTGGAAATAAGTCATTGAGCATGAAAAAAAGCATAAAAAACAACTAATGGACTAAAGAGATCTTAGTCGACTAAGATCAAAATGATCGATTAGTGGACTCATCAGCTAAGAGGGGGCAGCCCTAGCGGTGGTTCTGGCTAAAATGGATCTCAATTGCACTGTGTATCCCAGTGTCGAACTTGCTTTAAGGGCGTGTTAACTTGATAAAGATACCCACTTTGAAACTTCCTTGGGTGAGACTGACCGTGATAAGACCTCTAAAAAGATCCAATGGCAGTTTTCCACACGGCTGAGATAACCAAGCCGAACTGTGAGCAAACACAAGCACATGTTGTACGGTGCGAACGGTTTTCCACAGGACGGGGTGGCTCGGTAGAGCGCCTTTAGCCTCCGGCTCTTCATCCATCAACAGCTCACTGTGGTTGTTTACGGGGTTTTCTTGTACTATTCCTCACTTGAAAAAAAAAATTCAAACTGATCCAGTAACTAAACCTTGTTGCTTTGGCCAATTTGTATTGCCAAAAAAAAAAGCACCACCAACAAAGTATCTTTAATCTCTGTGACATGCATACTGCATTTCCTTCACAATAAAGAGGTTCCCCTCGTGGACTCTTATAGGACAGCAATCGGTAATATCGGAGAGTAATACTGTGAATGTAAAAGTGCAAATGAATTCCAGAAATACAAAGATTCAGTTTAAAGCTGCAGAAGTATTGAGAGTGCTAGTGCGAGTGAGTGAGATGGTCACAGGTCAAGGTGGCGGTATGCTTCAAATGAAATGCTTGTCAGATTATCCAACAGCATGTGAATCTGATGCGGGTCATGTAAACAGAATATTCTGTTTGGATTATTCTGAATGGAGCATTTTCAGATTAAGACATGTGTGATATGCTGCTATTATTCTGGTTTTAGAAGCATTCTTTGAACATGTATACAGAGCATTCGCAATATGAGTCTCAATGAGGGTTTTACTGCAGTTTATGACACACAACCTCTTTCCTGTTTACAGTCAGCTCTGTGTGTTGGACACAAACCAACTAGCCGACAGTGTGCAGGGATGCATGCCCAAAATAAGAGAAGGAGAAACACTCCTACTGTTAAACATTATAAAAGACTTTGATATCAGCAGTTTTTTCAGGAATATACTAAAATTATCACCACGCCGACCTTTTCAAGAAGGCGGTTGAAGGATTGAAAGAGGGAGGCTGTGTTCATACGGTCCAACAAGTCCTCCATCAGTTACATTAATCAGAGTGCTGCACGGTAGCATGTAAACAGATATTAGTGGAATAATCATTTTCATTAGCCATGTAAAGAGTTGGCTCAGTGTTTCCTCCTCTACTCATTCTGCAGCACTGCAGCTATAACTTTACACAATCATTAATATCCTCTGCTCTCGTGTTTCACCGAGTGCAGGGCACGCACCATTTTTAACTTTGAAAGTGAAAAAAGGGTTACAAAGAACCCTGGCAATGAAATAGCCCTCCTGTGGGGATACTGGAAGAGCCTGGATAGGGGTCCTTTGTTTGGTTTCAAATGAATGAAATAACTCTACAGGAGCAGAAATTAAAAGTAGTGAGACAGGTATGGGCCGCTACATCAAAATAAATGGTTGGTATTAAAAAAAAAGACTGATGTGACAAAGAGATTCATAGACAAGGTTAATTCAATGCCTTTATACTGTTGGTATATCATTCTTATACTGGTGCAGTATCCTTTAGGGGAGTGTATATACATTTGGCTTGAATTAATACAGATATTCTCAATCACTGAGCCGGGGCCCACTGTTGGGCCTCAGAGCACCACCTAGTGGGCTGCGGAGGTACTGACAAATGGTTAGATTAACCTCTTCAAGATCCAACGGCCGCTATTCTGTTTTTCAGAGGTTGTAGTGGGTTTTAAAGCTAGAGGAAGGATATCGGAACGATATGAAACTAAAAATCCTAAGGAATCCATTGGTCCCAACCATGCCATGCTAGCTTTCCCGGGAAGGAGGCTAAATAACACTTCAAAGTTACGCTAAATTTTGGCGAGGAAAAAAATCGGCATGGCCATTTTCAAAAGGGGTCCCTTAAACCTCTGACCTCCAGATATGTGAATGAAGATGGGTTCTATGGGTGCCCACGAGCCTCCTCTTTACAGACATATATGTCTCGGATGCAGTGACACGAAATGGAGCATTTTTTTTTTTTAAACGAAAAGTGATGTTGGAGACAACCCTGCACCAGTAATAGCTCCAGAGTGGTGTGGTGAGGAAATATGACCCTGAAGAGTTTGGATTCATAATGGCAGGCAGTGACGGGTGAGGGTAAGCTGAATATTTATGTGGGTCATAACACATATTTATAGCCCAGCTCGTCATTTATTTGGGAAAGTGGTCCTCGAAATTATTTTAACAATCAGACGTGGGCCTCAAGCTACAGAAGGCTAAGAACTCCTGAGTTGATACACACACATTAACATTACCCATAATACACTCACCTTCTCGTAGAGGTACATGGACTCTCCGGCCCGAGCGTCCATCTGAATGCTGCCCCAGAACCACTATCACAGAGGAGAGAGAACTGTTTTTTACTGACCCCTGGGTTAGGACAGAGGATGGTAGAAAAACAGATTTCTGATACGAGAATAACAGACTTTCTTTTGAAAAACAATAAAACTGGCAGAGCACAGAAAAAGGCCATATTGATCGTGGGGTTATAACTACACCTAAACCACCACTCTACCTTGGCTCAAATTGTTCATCAACTGGAATGGAGAAATCTATTATTGATCCCTCTCTCTCTCTCTCTCTCTCTCTCTCTCTCTCTCTCTCTCTGACAGCACGGACAGAGAGAGAGAGAGGGCGAGTAGAGACTGGGTCTATTGAAGTTTCATCAAAAAGCAATCCTGATCATTTGGCAATCGGTTTAGGAAGACTGAGAGGATTGATTATTTTCCCCTCGTCCTTGTTATGTCTGTATCTTCCTGTAGCAAAAACTTATACCCATTATTCTGTTATGTTCAAGATAGTGCTGAGCCAGTGTCAGAAGGGTCAAACTTGTTTGTGTAAGGAAAACTACCTACCTCTTGTTTGACCACAAAGAGTTTCTTGGAGGGAGGAAATGGCAGCTCCTTTACTGAGTTTTCCTCCACCACCATGTGTGTACACCTCTCATCTCCAACCTCACGAGAACTGCCACCTTAGACACCGAAAAACAAGGAGATGATGAAAATATATACATACACATATATATACACACAAAGACCTTCTTTTAAATGGATCAGTTTTACTAATCTTAATGTAGGTGTGAATATCTTGAATCAGAACTGACCATTCACTAAACCCTCACAGCTTAGCAATCGTAACTATGGGCAACAGGTCCATTAAGTTTATTTCCCAACATGATGAAACAGTCCACATGGGGCTCTAACAAGAACAGTGCTCCGTATCCATACTAGGGCTGTACCGAAGGTCATATTTTTTTAACATTCAAAGCTTTTATTGAGGTTTTATGAATATTATGTCGACATAATAGGATGACATCACCCCAAAATCCTTGAACAAAATCCTCAATTTCACAAAAAAAGTCAGAAAAATGTTCAGGAAAAAAAAGTCAGAAAATGTCCCCCAAAAAAAAGTCTGAAAAATGTTTGAAAAATGTCCGAAAAAGAAAAAGTCAGAAAAATGTTCGGGGAAAAAAGTCAGAAAAATGCTTGAAAAATGTCTTAAAACTATTTGGTACAGCACTAATCCAAAGAGTTTTGAAGGTGGTGTACTTTTCTTTGCTATTTTCATAAAGTGTACAGTAAAGTTTAAGCACAGTGAATAATGTTTGTCTGCATAAAAACAACAAAAAAAACTACATGTAAAAAATACTATGAGAGATCCCCGTGTGGTGAAGCACTAACCGTGTTTGATAGTCCTCTCCTCCATATTGGCCTTCTCTTCATCTGAGAAACCCAAAAAACTGAGGATGCAGTCCTGGAATGGAGGCACTTTGAACTCTGTTCGAAACTCCTCTTCTCCCGCATGAAAGTGCCTTAACACACGAAGGTGGGAGAAACGAGGTCAGTATCAACACTACCATGTCATCATTCCTGCAATTGTAGGACTTTAAGTGCAATCATTTCACACACACACAAAAACACTGGTGAATGTTTGAGGTCTTAAAACTGTCAATTACACAAAGTTGATTCTGTAACTGTTCTATTTTAATAGGATCTGCTAGTAGATCTACGGAAGCACAATGCATTCCATTGAGAAATAAATATTTGCCCTGTTGTTTTTTAATTAACTGTACTGTACTGTAGTAACCTTGAAAGTACCTTAAAGGTCCCATATCGTGCTCATTTTCAGGTTCATTCTTGTATTTTGTATTTCTACTAGAACATGTTTACGTGCTGTAATGCTAAAAAAAACATTTTTTTCCTCGTACTGTCAGCCTGAATATGCCTGTATTTACCCTCTGTCTGAAACACTCAGTTTTAGTACATTTCAATGGAATTGCATTGCTAGGCAACAGTTTGGGTCCATGTTTACTTCTTGTCAGCTGATGTTATTCACATACACTACAACAGGAAATAAACTGTGACACATTTTGAATGTTTATATTTAAAACTGTGTTTTGGTCTAAATATTGTATATTTGTGACATCACAAATGGACAGAAATCCTAACGGCTTGTTTCAAATGCACAATTTCTGAATACGGGCTGTTTGTATTTCTCCGTATATTGAGCGTTTTGATAGTTTAAGAGTATTTATATAGCACTTAAACCTGCTTTATAATGTTAAAGATCTGAAATCTGAGATCTTTCACTTTTTACAATATGGGACCTTTAAACACTTTGTATTGCCTCCTGAGTAGTGCCAAAATTGAGCCCAATACAAGTTTTTTTTTTACTAACAGTATATTTACAAAGCAGCAGAATATACTCGTGGTTGCACAGCGATGTTACAGAAAACAATATGTCACAAACGATCTTTCGCTGAGTGCAGATATAGGCTTGCAAAAAGAGAACATAAAGCAGACAACAGCCAATGTTCCCTTTGGCCTGCCAGACCACTGAAAGTGATGGTCAGCAATGGCTAAAAATAACAATAATAATTATTAACAAATGATAATTTCATTGCCAACCTCGACGTTGAAATTCCTCGCACACACGCTGATTCTTACTCACATATGCAGAGGCACTGTCATAAAGGAGAGCAGCTTTGAATGATATATAAGCTTCCTTCTTTCCTTCAACTTACACTTCATCTCTTCTCTCCCAGGCCTTATGGATCCATGGTGGAGTGAGAATGGGCGTCCCCATGCACACTGCCAGCTGAGAGATAGGGCACAATAAGACAGAGAGTAAAGAGATGGAGGAGGAAAACAAAACACAAATGAGTAAATACAACTTTATAATAATTATAATATCTTCAAATCGCTCCACTGTCAATCCTCACAGTCCGTTTTCATTACTCCTGATCGTCCTGTTACTCAGAATCACGATACAAATTCGACAGGTACAATCAGTTTTCTCTTCAGGCGCAATATAAAAACAAGTATGAGAGGCTCCATTGGTTGAAACAGTTCCTTTTTTCCCCCTTTCATTTAGCAACACACTTTCAAATGAACAGCAGTCTTGACTGCCTGTCACGCAAGTGATTCAACTTCCTACTGCGTTTTGTCTTGCTGTGCTAGAACCAAATACACCCTCCACAAGACTTTCAGGAAGAAAATGTAAGGTAAGGTGAAAAAAGTGACGGTAATAACTAAGATGAGGGAGAGAGAAAGAAAAAAAAAAACATTAAATAGGAAATCATTGCCAGAGATGATTGAAATAAGTAAAGGATCAAGCATCTGTTAATCCAAGAGAAACCAAGAGAATGACGTGTCATTCTGTTCATCCACCCATCTGGGTGTATTGTTTAAAAAGGATTCAACTGGGACTTAAAGGTTAATTAAAAGGCAAATTCGATATTCAAGAGCAGAGGGATTGCCTCCACACGGCTCTCAACATGGCGACGGCTGAGCCAGTGCTAACAGTGTTAACCTGGGGGCGGGGGGGACCGGAGGGTGGGGGTGAACTTCATGCTGTATTGAAGAAGACTTGAAACTAGCAATTGAGACCATAAACTCCTGTTTACAATGTTTACTGAGGTAATAAATCAAGGGAGAAGTCGGCTCATTTTCTCATAGACTTCTATACAACCAGAGGAGTCGCCCCCTGCTGGCTGGTAGAGAGAATGCAGGTTTAAGGCACTTCAGCATTGGCTTCACTTCTCAGACCCGGAGGTAGTCCACTGCTCCCCACCAGCCTCTTCCTCGTCTCTCTCCTCATTTTGATTTTTTAAATTAATCAGCTATAGACTGCTTCATTTTCGGAACATGTTGAAAGCTAAATTGATTGTTTTGTAAAGTTTTTCACGCTACATACACGCACATTATAAGATTAAAAAAAAAAAAAAAAAACAAGTTTGTTATTTCGTCTAAACATTCTTGAAATTTTAAAAAGACTTTCTGATGGTATCTACAGTATGTACATTGTATATAGCCAAGTTTGAACATAGATATACATTTTTAACAATATTACCTAGCCCGACTGCACAGTAGCATTAATGTCAGACACACACTGAATAAAAAGATAGTAAGATCAGAGTAAATAAAAAAAGAATGCATGGACAAACCCTGTATTTCTCTCCATGTGTGGAGTAGGCGATGAGATGCGTAACCTTGGTGCTGAAGTCTTTCCGGATGGTCCCACCCATATGATGAACCAGATTCACCAAGTTCTTCTACATGGAAAAAAAAAATACCAAGCACAAGCTAAGCACAAACAGAGAAAATAAATACCAAGGTGGAACATGCCAGGCATTTTGCTATGTCACTGGCTTTTTTTTGTATTGATATTAATCTTTTTGTCCAGATAGTTTTCACTCTGCAAACCTGAGACTATTGATTTCAGTAACATTATACACAAATAAGCAGAGACAACATGATGTGCAGGAACATTATGACTAAAGCCCGACCAAAATGTATCAGATACGAAGGTTACAATATTGGAACCCAAGTTCTATCTCCTGGACTCTATGTTAATACTCTCCTCCAATCACATGCATGCTTTCGCCCACTGAGATTTGCATAAACATGGCCGGCCAATCAGGACGTGCCTACCAAATACATGCATTACCAGAGTATATAAGGCGGCGTCCAGCGCTGCCTGGCATCCCACGCCCTCTTCGGCGAGCGGCGCAGGAGCAGCAGGGCCTCTTTGGTAGAGGGCTTCGCCTGTGCTTATAGAACTAGGGTTACAATATCGTAACCTTTGTTCTAACTCACACAGGCTCTCTACTGGATTCGATGGGTACAGGGTGGAGCCCAATGTACACCCTGTCAACCAAACCACACAGATCCAGATCAGCTAAGGATTAAACATCACAGCCCAACTACTTCTTTATAACCTAGGCCGCCGCAGCGGAGAAGTAGGGGGCCCTAGCCACCTCAGATAGTACACAACTAATCTAGGTAAAGCCATGGTCTAACCCGGCAGGGGTCAAAAACGAACAGCCCTGAAAACCGCATTCCCCGGGTCATCAAGAGACACGGGAACATGTACAGTAGGTGTATCATGCCCAGAGGGGGTCAGATGCAACACAACCAACACACACACCTCACCTTTTTCACCAGTCGTGTGTCGTTCCAGCGAGCACAGACCCTGAAAAGGATCCCGACATGCCCATGAGATAAAACCATACAAACAGGCAAGGCATCGACCATGGTGCCGCCGTACATATGTCCTCTGCACTCACCCAACCGAACAAGGTCGCAGACACCGCAGTGCTGTGTGTTGAGTATGCACGGACCACAGTGGGAGGGTCTCTTCCCATCCGGCTATAGGCTTGGGAGATGCACTCACAAAGCCAGCCCGCCAGTCGTTTCTTGGAAATGGCTATACCAGCCACACCATCACAGGGCATAGCAGATGCAACTTTGCCTTCTTGCCTCCCGCATCGGGTGGAGGACAAAAATAATCCAGTTGTATAACCCTCAACCTAAAAGAACTCCTTAAGTTCTTAGTAACAAAGGAGTTTAGTCTGAGAGTAGCCCTGCTGCGCTCACCCTGAAGCATCAAGCAACTGGGGTGCAACGATAGTGCGGTTAGATCACATACTCTCTTAGCTGAGGTCAATCCATGCTTGAATGACAACGCCTTTAAAGAGGAACGCTCTAGGGGCTCAAAGGGGTCCTTCACCAAAGCCTCAAGTACCAATGGCAGTTCCCACTGCGGGGAGGAGGCACGCACAACTGGTCGTTGCATCATGAGAGGGGTGACCAAAGACCGGTCTGTCGCCAGAACCCTCATGGCAGGAAGAAATGGCTGCAGCATACACTTTAATAGTGGCACGAGACAGCCCTCTATCCATCAGACACTGTAAAAAGGAGAAAATGCACGCGACTGTACAGGACAGGGAACGTTGGAGCACTAACCACTTCGCCTTGTAACTGGCAGTGGTGGATCTCGCTCTTGCCACTTGGATAGTCTGGACAACCTGTACAGACAGTCCAGCCCTCCTCAGCCTGTCCCTCTCAGGAGCCAAGCCTGGAGAGGATGGCCCAGCGTGGGCATCACGCCTATTGCCCCCCGCCTCCTGAGACAGGAGCCCCCCCAGAACGGGTGGATGGGCCAAGGCTGGGCCGCCAACATCCGAGTCAGTTCTTCATACCATGACACCGAGCAATGACCTGGTGCTGTCAGAATGACTGACAACTGCTCCCGACTCACTCTCTCCAGTCGGGGAGGGATGAGACGGAGCGGCGGAAAGGCGTAAAACCAGCTTTCTTGGCCATGGCAAATGAGCAAACACGTCGAGGGTGTTGAGTCGGTGGCAAACAGATCTCAATCGTCTGGCAGAGGCACGCCTCTTGACATGAGGTCGGCCCTCCTGTTCTCCAGTCCAGGTTGTGGAGAGCCTTCGGAGACAACAGGTGCCCCACAACCACAGGTTCTCCGCTGACCCCAACAGAGCAACGGACCGAACTCTGTCCCGTCTGACGATGTAAGCCACAGTGGTGCAGTTGTCGGTTCTCCCCTGAGGACCATGTATACCAAGCCTCAAGTACAATTCTTCATCCTCAAGTAGACGTTTGTGCCAATTTCAAAGAAATTCCCTCAAGGTGTTCATGAGACGTTCACAAGAATTGTACGGACGGACGGACAACCTGAAAACATGATGCCTCCGGTCACGGCTGTTGCGGAGGCATAAAAAAGTTAGTTGCATAATGTTAAGTTAATATACTCACCATTTCCTCTTTGTTCCTGAAGCCGGTGAAACACAGCGACAGGTTAAGCATTGTGGTGGAGTAGAGAGGACGACATGAAAACTGTAGAGGCTGTGGGGAAGCGAAAAATCAAAAATCAGTGCACTACATAAGCAAAAAAAAAAAAATCACAAAAGAATGTAACTTCAGTTTTATGAGTAGAAGAACTGTAATGAGAGGAAGGGGGGTGTGAGACAACATCTCGACGCGGGCGAGAGATGTGACCCATGACCAGATTATTATAGTTCATAAAAATGCAGCGCAGTTTATGAGTCACCGTTTGTCACCGTTAGTAGAGAATGCAGTCTGCAGTGTAGTTCATAAACTTCAGTGATAAACCGGAGAATTGTAGAGTAACATCAGGCTTCATGATCATGATCAATTCATGAAAGTTATTGTATCACATCTTCAGTTCGTACTACACGTATAGCCTGTATCCCAGTAAGACAGAGGAAACACTAGTTTTACCATTAAGTTTTTTATCAATGGATGATTCGAATAATACCTGGTTTTAGGAGATCATTTCTCCCGTTTTCATGAGATATACATCTTTACGATGCTCTGCAATACAGTCAAAACCAACGTCATGTATGTGTGTGCCGTCTTCATCCGACAAACAAGCGGAGCGCCTCTGTCTTGTTGACGGTCGGGGCATATTGTTCATGTTCGACACTAGCATCCTATGTGAAGCCTCTGTCAGACAGACAGCACAGCAGGGAGCTGCAGCTCCTGTTCATCATCCTCTTCAAAGCCATGATTTATTTATTTTTTTGCATCTTGCTTTTCAAATCAAGGATCTCAGACTCTTCTCTGGTGGGACCTCCCCCTCCCCCCTACATGACAAACAGACAACATATCGCTCTGAGCGAGAATTTCAGGGTTGAAAAGGTTTAAGAAGCCGCGCTTTAGACCAAGTGGTGTCAAACATATGGCCCGGGGGCCAGAACCGGAATGCCAAAGGGCCCAATCTGGCTCACTAGATGACTTTGCAAAGTTATTAATTCCAATTTTTCAATAAAATACATTGCTATTCCTATTTGGGGGTTGCACTGTCCTGATAACAGTAGCAGGCCCTATGTTGGATGCACTAATATAGATGCTTATGTATAGGCTACGTGACACAACACCGTCAAGATACTGTTCATGCAGGAGCCGCCGGTGGAAAATGTCTTTTTCAAAAAGGAGAAAAGTGGACACAGTGTCGGGTTTTCCAAGAAAAAAATGGACCAGTTCCTGTTTCCTCACAGAGGTAAATGGGAAGCCAGTGTGCTTGGTGTGTTCAGCACCTTTCAGTGCTCTAGGAATATAATATTTTGCAACACCGTCTGATTCATCGTGGCCGAAAAAAATACAAGAACTTGCCAGGAAAGCTGAAAACAGAGAAGATAAATGAATTGCTGGAAGGTTTGAGGAAACAGTAGTCTGTTTTTTAGTTGGAACCGAGAGATCAGTGAGACATCTTGGTTGTTCATCGTCTATTTTGTAAATGGACTTTTCATTAATCGTGAACGTTTTCAAAATGTACTTCTTTACACTAACAGGAAGGGAGGTTTTGTTATTATGCAATGGTTTTACTGGTCTGGCCCACTTGAGATCAAATTGGACTGCCAAATTGTGACCACAAAGTAAAATGAGTTTGACACCCCTGCTTTAGACCAAGGTGGAGAAATGCTGAATATGAGATATATTCAAATGAATTCAATTACTTCTTGATTACATCATGTCTGAATCTAGTCCGTGACACATTTCCTGTCCCCCCGCCCCCAGAGATTAAAATGCATATGTTGTGAAACAATAACTTACTTCCTCTTTCGCAGCACAGTGCAGGATAACGGGAGGCCCGACAATGCGATTGTCGCGTTTGTAGAGGTAGCTGTAGTCGGGAGAATCAAAGTCTGCGAGGACGAACACGGTCTCGAAATCGGTGTTCTCTCCATCTCCAAACTCCTGAACGTTGTCCGTCATTATGCACGGGGTGTTGATGTCCTGAATGGAAAGAACCACAAGACTAATGAGTGAATGAAGCGGCGGGTGACGGACCGGTAAAAGGAAATGTAACATTCAGAAGACAGACAATTAATCAGCAGATGACCAGAGAGGTTAGTTAGCCTCGTTAGTGACGCTGTTGGATAATATATTAATTATTTAATGAGAAAAATATGGAATCACTAAGCTTTCATTTTGAGACCAATTATTTGTTTTAATACTGACCTGGTTCCTCACTGAAATGTAAAGCAGTAAGTAAACCGCTTCACAAGAAGCCGTTATCAAACCAAGACTGACTCAAATGAGAGAGTCTGGTGCCAATGAGCTGTTTTTAAAAAAAGGATTTTAATTAAGATTTTCATTTGTTATTTTTGTTCTCCCTGTCAATGTACCAAGGTCAGGGGAGCTCTTCAATCTATCAAAAAAAGACTGCATCATTCACTCTTACACATTCAGTAGACACAATCATACTCTCTCTCTCTCGGTGCCGTATAGA
Organism: Sebastiscus albofasciatus; assembly: GCA_916701655.1. NCBI lineage: Eukaryota > Metazoa > Chordata > Actinopteri > Perciformes > Sebastidae > Sebastiscus > Sebastiscus albofasciatus. The sequence goes on from CAKAOI010011841.1 coordinate 52,909, forward strand.
AAGCATGCTCAGTGCTGCATGAAAACAATCAATTCTGCCCTCTCAGAGGACAGCCTGTGTTACTCTGAATCAGAATAGAATTGTTTGAATCAATGGCTTCTGTAACAGAGAGCAAACTGTCAGACTGCTTATGGGCAGAGCTGGCAGTGGCGGAGGGGGTGAAATTACTCGTGCTACCTGTAAACCTGCCCCGTAAAACAATATTACAAGTTCCAGTAGGTGACACAGGACAAAGTGAAGAGGCATCGGCGGAGTGACACACACACAGTTAGAATTACACTTGTTATTACAATGTTAGGATCCGCATTGCTTTAGACACCTGTGTGAATAGTTTAACATTTTAGGGAAATACACATTTGCATTCTTTCTAAAAAGGTGAGATGAGCAGATTTAATACCAATGTCATACCCTAGCTTAGCGCAAGGCCTGAAGCAGCTAGCCTGGCTCGACCTACCAACACTTGTACAGCTCACAAGTCAACACGTTATGTGTTGTTATCTAAGACTTAGAGTCTACAGCCATGTAAAAACTCCCCAACCGTATCTGGCAGACGCTGCGGCCAGAGGGATAAATTGTTACCACTAAAAACCACATCCTGACTCTAGCTCTGTAAAGACATGAGATTGTTATCAATCTTCTCATCTCAACCTCAGAGAGAAAGCTAATTTACATGCTTTGCAAAAATGCAAAAGAAACATTTCTTTAACAGGAGAGGACACTCAAAAATCACAGCTTCAGGTGCATTGCTATTGATTTTAAGTCTAATGAAATCTTTTGTGTGCAAACAGATTTTCATGGGACTGCTTGCAACTTTAACGGCTGGAAATTGCCTCATTTTCAAATGCCATGGAGCGAAATACAAAGCTTTTTAAATGGCTTTCATATTACTCCACAGCCTAGAAACTTGCATTGACATTTGAGTGCAAATCTCCGTTAAGAGAGCGATCCAGAAATCAAGTATTACATCACATTTATTTAAATATTCACCCACAAATCAATTCACCATCAGTGAGTTGGCCATGCACAATGATTGAGTGAGCACCCAGTGTGAATTAAAGACTCATGCGGCACTCCCCCCCTCAGTTCCCATCAAAGTGTCAGATAGTCACACAGAGCGGCAGACACTGTACTGTACCATATTGACTATAGATTTTATCATCATTTTCTCCTCGGCAGCCGCCTCGCCTTCTCTTATCTTTACCACCGGTACCTCCATTACTCTGATGGCCTGTAAAAACCAACCAGCAGGAAGTGGATGTCAAACACTGGCATTTGAAAGGAGGAGAGCAGAAGAGAGGAAAAAAAAGAGAAGGACAGAAGGCTGAGAGAGAATGATAAACAAAGAAAGAGTGAAAGAGAAAGCCAGATTCATACAAATTACCACATATGAGGACAAAAGAGAGGATGGCCGGGTTTAGGGATTCAGGAAGGAGATGGGGCGGGGTCCGTGTCCTTGTAAAGTCTAAAGACAGCGACTTCAAACAAATATGAAGCGTTGCAGGGGGAGGAGAAGAAATTTCTCTAAAAAATTAATATAAAGGTTCAAAGCCCTCGGGAGGAGGGGAGGCAGGAAAAGACGAGGATAGAAAGGGAAGGGGACGTGAAGAAATGGTGGGGGGGCATCTTTTCTTTGGGTTGCATGAGCAATGGCGGCGGGCGGTCAGGCAGGCAATCGGGAGAACTCTGATGGAGCTGTCGGCAGATGTCTTTGGATGTGGCTGTGCTGCAGATTGGCAGGGAGAAATGGATGATTTAAGCAGGGAGCCTTCAGAAGTGACAGGGCTCTGGAGATCTGGGAAGGAAGTCATTCTTGCAGCACTTAAGTCTGCCGCCACGCCTCCAAATCACCTTCACATGGCGCTCCTCGAAGACAGAAAACTATGCTGCTGCTTACTGGAGCGAACACAAACACGCACATAAATATCCCCCATGAAAAAGTGCACACATTTAGACAGGATGTTATATGCTGTATGTTTCAACAGCCTGATAAGGTACATTTTTGTTTTGTTAAAAAACTAAATATAACATTAATCCAGGGTTTCCATGGTTCTTTTAGCCAGGAATTTTTTGTCTTCTTTCTGAAAGGGGAAAAAAATCTAATCATCATGACCACACCAACCCCTGCTGCTGCTTGTGTGTGGATGTAGAGAGACTGAGGGAGTGGGGCTGGGTAACTTTCTCTTGTAGTCTATACAAGCTCAGTCAGTCCATCTGCACGGTGTGCGACGCTGATCTGCTCGGCTGTTGGGATTACAGCAGCGGTACACTGCTTTTAGACTCTTGAGTGTCCATATACAGTAGTGTTTTTTTCTGGCAGGGTGCTGGGGAGCACAGTGACAACACCAGCGCCTTTCTGAAAAGTTCAGAGATTTTCAACCAGAAACACCCACCTGGTGAGATCCAGTTCTAACTTGCAATGTGTCTGTCTGCTCACATGGCAAACAAAACAAAAAAAAGCAGGAAAAAACATCCAAATTTGGATTTGGACTAAAAGTCCAATCGTAAAAGAAAAATGGTGGAGTCTTGATATAGTCTGTCTGGAGTCTGATCATTTTGTAATAGTCTACTTACACCTGATTGGCTGGAAAGAGGTCGCATGAGAAGAGATGCGTAAACAAAATCTAGGATACATATTTTGACTAAAACCAACTACTAATTGTAAGCCTGAGCATCACAAAATGGTCAAACTATTGAACATTATGACACTTTCAGCATTACTGATCGTACAGAGGGCCAAATTAGCGTACACATACAATAATTATCGTACATCTGGCAACGCTGGCCTGCGTCAAAATTCGGACAGTGTCAGAAATTTAGGACCAAAACCCGTCAGTGTGACTACTGCTAAAACCCACGTCTACCCTCCAACCAGTTAGAATAAGACCTCAGGCACCGAGGTCTGACCGAGGCACACACACACCGAGCAGAGAGGACAGTCTGCCTTTTGGCTGCATTCATTAAAAATCTGGCAACTCAGCACGTTCCCGCAGGGTTGTGGAGTTAGTTGTGTGTTTTAGAATGTAACCGCCGTGAAACAATACATTTTTTTTTTTTTTTTTTTTTTAAAAAAAAGACGTTTTATTTCTCCGATTCACTGCTTTATTCCCACCAACAGCGCTCTCTCTCCCCCTCTCGCTAGTTGAGCCGAGGAGGAGTGGCAAATTTGGAATGTGGTGTGCTTACCAACACCAGCCAACAATTTTTCATATCGCAATATATCCGAATATAAAAATTGTGAATGTACTTGGAGATAGATAGATA
>CAKAOI010011879.1:772-15834 GCA_916701655.1 Sebastiscus albofasciatus
CCCCCCCCCCCCACGCCCCCTTCATCCTGTAGGGGCGGGAGACTCTTCAAATTTTGTTCATTTCTCTTTATTTCCTTGTGTGCTCCAGTATTGGTTTTAGTCATGGGAAAGGAGGCGGTCCATGGTGGAAATCTTAACAACAAAGCACATTCAATGGCTGACTACCTGAGGAGGTCTGGATATTAAGCAACCTCTCCACCCATCCATCAACTTAGCAGCTCACTCCCACCCACCACATTGTGTTGGCGCTACTTCCAGGATAAGATGGCATACAATGTTACTTCCTTTCCCCAGTCTATTTTTGTAAACAGCCTTTTGTTTGCTTAAGTCCCTCCACACTCCTCCTTTTTTTTTAAATATAAAACTTCCCCACTTTAACATTGTACTTCTCATGTTTTTGGCACTACAGTAATGGCATGTTCATTTATTAACCAAAAGTGCGCAAAAAATGATTGCAAGTGTAAAATAAATCTGGACTCGCCTTGTATAACGTTCACTTAGCAGCCGGCTAATATTCCAAGGGGAAGTACACGTGTAATGGTGGTGATAGTTTGCATAGTTTTGCTTTTTGAGCTTTACTAAAAAGATGCCAGTGTTCTTTTTTTCATCAGCATGTGGGCATTTAAAAGTTGCATGCATACCCCTCTTTAGCATACAGATCCCAGCCCCTATCCCCCCCCTCTCTGTTCCTGCATAATATTCCAGCCAAAACCATCTTCTCTTCTGCCTCCATCTTCAAAGTCTTCAAGCCTCCATTAAATAAATGACAAATTTCCTCTGACAAAAAGTCCCGTATGTGTGTACCAATTCGCCACCCTCGAGCACAACGTCTCTACCATCACATGCTTTTGCTGTTGTACCTGAATGTGGTCTTAAAAGTTAATGATGTGGTGTTGGGCTGTTGTTTTGAGTGTAGTGTAAGGTCAGCATTGCTGAGGTCTCAAAGATATTGTCATGATACTTCACCACATCCTGGAGCTTCAGTGGACATTCCACCTCTGTGACAGCTCGGTCATTTGTCAGTCAGCTTCTGCTATTTGTACATTTTTCTGTAAAACACTACACACCTGTTACGTGGAGTTATTTTTTTTCTCCCCCCCTCCCCTTTGGACCAATTGTCAAATAAAAAGAGGATTGTCAGAATTACTTCAGCTTATTCTGATGGATGATTGTTAGCATCACCTGTTCACTGTAAATCATTAAGACAACTTCAGATGACTGTAAAACATTTAACTGCTTCCTTAGACTTCAACACTACTTAAACTTCTCATCACTAATTGATTGGTTGCTAACTTCATATCCATTAACCAATGAAACGGCAATGTCATTTTACTACAGTATGAATGCATTTTGACTGTAAACCGAGGCTGTTGGGCTCCAACACTTTGGAATTATTTGCCTTGTGCTTTAGTCATCAAAAGGTGTATTCACAAATTGTCATAGTACGGTACTTAGAAGTATATTTAAAAGAAAAAAAAACGACGCTGTGTACACTAAACATAATGAAAATGGTGTTGGTTGGAATAAGAACATTTGTAAGTTGTCTTGTGAAAATTTTCTGAGAATAACTGTGTATTCTGTGCCATAAAATCGATCTGATCTGTTGCTACTACGAGTTGGATTTTTAACTGCTGCCCCAGCAAGAAGTAACTTTTAACGGCACTTTCCTAAGGGATATTTTGGCGTCAGTAATCTCCAGACTTTGTGGAATATGTACAGAATTAAACAACAGAAAAAGAAGTTTGCAATATTTTGTCTTTTTTTTTTTTCATGAGTTGGAAATTCCTTCTGCCACATAATCTGCTATTTCAAATGCCATGAATTGATGAGACATCTTGTTTACAGACAGATCAAATAAAAGTTATTCCAACCAGAGGTAAAGCCAATATGTCCCGTCTGTTGCCTTGTGAGTACAAACTTGTATGTTGACTGATTCAAGAGTTTCAAAGTCGATTGTTCTAATTCAGGTATTCAGGTCTAACTTATTGCATTGACGATCCACTACATTAGCAACGATGAATACGTCTGGTGGTGGTTTTAACTGTTACCGAATCCCAGAAATAATTAGCCTACCAATTGTTTCTTTGCAGAAAGCTGGATGAAAATCAACCACATTTTCAATGGGCTGCGGAAATTCATTACTTTGAAGGGAGTCTGCCTGCTCAAGTAGTAGTCATATTTCAATCAATAAGTTGTTGTGAACATTAAGACTTTTATAGTTAGGTGAAAGCTGTCTTTAACTCTTGGATTCACAATGAATGAGAAACAAACATTTTACTATCTAATAACAAAATTTAAAGACTAACCTTGATCAGACCAAAGGGAAGATGTTGATTCGACTAGGTGAATAAACTACTAGCTTTCATTAATGGACTGCTTTTACTCAATTAAACCATGTAAAAGGTAAACTATACAGCGTTTCCCTGTTCCTCCCTTTTATTTCCCCAGTGTCTCATATATTCTCTATCTACTTGTTCCAACTCAACAAACTACACACAATAATTCCTATTTCTTATAGCTGCACAATGGATTCGTTCTAGATGTCATGTGCATCATTTTAGATGCATTTTTCCCAAAGTCAGATTTGCATATTTGGCATCCTTGTAACCTTAAGATGCCCACTAGAATTTAAAATAAAGTTATGTAGGGTTGAACAATGTTTTTCTGCACAGCATGAGTTTGTGACAACAGGCCAAACAGTGGCTTGTTAAGGGTTTAAACCCTTACGATACAACGTTGTTGTCCTAAACAGATACAGGCTTAAGCAAATTCAAATCATATGACTTAAGGCATGAAAACAAATATGATAATTAAGCCTAAAAAACTTGGCAAGGCTGCCAAACAAGCCTCACAAGAAGAACAATAAAATGTTTGTCTTTGTCACATTTCTCTGACGTGACAAAGACAAATGCAGTCTTCCACTACAATTTGTAGTCTTCTACTGCCAAACACTACATTTCAGTATCTTGGTGTGAGGCGTTCAGGGCCACAAACGAATGCCCCGCCCCTGATTGCTTGATTGGCAACACCTGCTGTGGTCAGGTGTTTTGATTAGTTGTAATTAGGACCAGTCTTCAGTCTTAAAAACTGCCTGACTAGAGGAGAGTTCAGCATTTGCAGCAAACTGATGAGGCAATTTGCCCATGTTCAGTGCTTTTTCTGTGTTCCAATGGCGTGCCGAGAGAGAAGGGGCAGTAGGATTTTACTATGTTTAGGACTTTTAGTGGTTGCTAGTTCATTTTGCCATTGCACAAGACTGACAAAGCTTAAAGCATTGGATAAATTGAGAGGAAACTCGACGCTTAGAAAAGGTCAAGCTAAAGGACGTGATCTGCGCCGTGGAAGACTCATAATCAGGCAAATTTCTCTGCAAGGTGGTGAACTCCGAGGAACCACAAAAAACTTCCTGGATGTTGATACAGATTACCAAGCAGATATGGGTACGTAAAGATGAAATTCTTATCACAATCCTGCATGAAATACACTACAAAAGTTGTTAATCATGATGTTTAACATTGTTTTTGACACAGCGAGGCCTATGCATGTATTATTAGATTAAAGGCTTTATTAATCTCCAATGGGGAATGGGGAATTTGCCACCAAATCAACTCTACAATATAGATATTGCATTCACAGTGCACAACAAATACACAACACAAGAAATGAATAACACCATAAAGAGCCATTTGAGAAGTGATACAGCTGGAAAATGTTACATCTAAAAGTGTTAAACGGTAATTAAAAAATCTGACCCTTCCTGGAACAAGACCTTATCCGCCTGTTTAACCAGTAGGCTTGTAGTTGAATGTGTGTACCTTGTTGTTAGGACAGTTAATAATGGCAGTTTACCCATTTGAACTTAAACAAAGCCTTGTTTTTAATAGGTTGGGGGGATCCCAAGCAACCTCAACCACAGGGTGATGTCTTTTCGATGCTGAATTCAAAGCCAGACAGTGCGGCAGTGGATCGACTCCTTAGAATGGATCCAAAGGTTGAATGTACTGGAAACTCCATGAAGCTTCAAGTCCAAGATGCTGCTTCTACCCTTGGATCTCTGTTCTTTGTGGACAGGGGTGAGTTTAATCTCTTGTGGAGTCGTTAATTTATAGCTTTATCATTTATACTGTACACAATACTTGGTAGAATCTGCAGAGTAGTTTCATGCACTTTTTTAAAAAAACTTCTGTCATTTAATTGCTCAGGAAGTCGCCTGTCTCCTCTGCCTCTGTCCAAGTTGCCACCGAGCTGTGGTTACACCATCAGGTCAACAATGAGAGATTTGGTCTTGGTTGCACCGTACGATGGCTGCTTTGTCGCTCTTGAGGTGGGATACATTTTATTCTGAATGCCCTGCACACTAGAACCATGTACACTTGCAACATTTTGCTTTCTGGTTTTAGGAGGATTGCTACGTTCTCCCGTTGCGTTGGTGTGGGTTACCCGTGAAGATGTCATGCCCTTTGATGAAGCAGTCTTCACCTAACCCTCCGATGGTCACCTGCCATGCTCAGGGCATGGTAGTGAAAACGGGATGGACAGTATCTGTCGCTAAAATTAACGTAAATTGTAAGTTTTGGGCTTGTTTTTCTTCTTAATTTCTGTTTAAGATGATCAACACTGAATAAAGGCATAACATGCATTCTGTTAAAAAGGTAACCAATCACAAATAATGGATGCATCTATTTGGTTGTGTCAGGATACTTGTATTGTACATCAATGCAGTGATGCAGAATGCAGAATTGCCCATAATTTGGGACTAAACATGGATTACTGGTAGATTTTTAATTAATGGTGTTCAAACGGCTTCAATTTATGCAGTGATAAAATGGTCTGATAGTCCTCTAATCATGTGTTCAGAGTATCATTGGTATTACAGAAGTTGAAGTGGAAACACTTCACACTTGGAGGCTCTTTATCTTCAGTAAGCTATGATAACATTATCCACTGGCATTTAATGTATTTTGAAAGGGAGATAAACTTTCAGTTGTGTCTAGAAGGGAGTCCACAAAGTGTATAATCTGATCTGAGATCTGCAAAAACTGTTGTAAAACTCGTAGCCTACGACAGGTCCTAACCTTAACCATTCGAGGTCCACGCCTAACCTTAACCATTCGAGGTCCACGCCTAACCTTAACCATTCGAGGTCCACGCCTAACCTTAACCATTCGAGGTCCACGCCTAACCTTAACCATCTCGCTAGAGTTACCCCAATTTGCTAGTTCCCTTCTGGCCACTACCAGAACTTTCTGCCCACTGTGACTAGATGTCTGTTTACCTTTTTTGTACTTTGTAATGTATTACTTTACAGTGACTGGTAACTGGGAGCCACTGATGAAGGCTTCACCCAGATGTGGGTTCAGTGTAGTTGCACATCCCGAAGGTGTGGTTATCTCTGTTCGCTATGCACCCTGCCTGGAGAAAAAGGTACAGTACAAACTTGTTTTTGAAAATTCCCCTTTAAAAAGAAAAGAAGTTTAGTATAATCTGTTGACCTTTTGTGTTCCAGGATGGAATGTACACCCTTCAATTGGCTGGAGAGGGAGAAACTAAAATTTCCTGTCCATCACTGTCACCAGCTCAAACCGAACACACAAGGCCCACAAATGGTCCAAAACTGCAAACTGAAACCCCAAGCAAAGAGGTGTATCCCTCCACCCCTTTGCTGGTGCCACCAAAGCCCCCAGTTTTTGAGGAACCTCAGGGCCAAGTACAGCAGCCCTTCTACCCCTTCCACTTCTACCCTCAGCCAAGGCCTGAGAAGCCAGCTGCTGCTCCAAGACCACCACAACCTGAAGCACCTCAGCCAGAGCCTGAAAAGCCAACTGCTGCTCCAAGACCTCCACAGCCTGTTGCTCCTTGGGGCCGAGTACAGCAACCCTTCTATCCCTTCCACTTCTACCCTCAGCCAGGGCCTGAAAAGCCAGCTGCTGCTCCAAGGCCCTCACAACCTGAAGCACCTCAGCCAGAGCCTGAAAAGCCAACTGCTGCTCCAAGACCTCCACAGCCTGAAGCCCCTTGGGGGCAAGTACAGCAGCCTTTCTACCCCTTCCACTTCTACCCTCAGCCAGCGCCTGAAAAGCCAACTGCTGCTCCAAGGCCCCCACAACCTGAAGCACCTCAGCCAGAGCCTGAAAAGCCAACTGCTGCTCCAAGACCTCCACAGCGTGTTGCACCTTGGGGCCAGGTTCAGCAGCCCTTCTACCCCTTCCACTTCTACCCTCAGCCATGGCCTGAAAAGCCAAGTGCTGCTCCAAGGCCTCCACAACCTGAAGCACCTCAGCCAGAACCTGAAAAGCCAACTGCAGCTCCAAGACCTCCACAGCCTGAAGCCCCCTGGGGCCAAGTACAGCAGCCCTTCTACCCCTTCCACTTGTACTATCAGCCAGAACCTGAAAAGCCAACTGCTGTTCCAAAGCCCCCTGTATCTACTGAAAATCCAGTCCAAAGTGAACAGCCTCCACCTCGACAGCCCCAGCCTGTAACTTTACCCCCTGCCACCACCACGCAACAGCCACAAATCATTGTAACTCAAGCCAGTGATCAAAACTCCCCAGAATCTGCTATTCTACCACCTAGTAATGGCGATATAGTCCCACAACCCCCTCAAAAGGGCTCTCTATATATGCCACCTGTGTACTGCCCTCAGATTTGCCCATCTGAATTTTCTAATTGCTGTCCACAAATTGCTTTTCATCAACATCTCCATCAAATTATTCCTGCTGGATTTGCCAGTCAAAATGCACCTTCAGTCAATCCAGGACTACCATTCCTCTCTTCATTTGCATATTCTGGGTTTGGCAATGGCTTGGGTTCTGCTCCCCTTCTGCAAAAGCCAACTGAAGCAATGACAATGCAACCTACCACAACTTCTACCTCTGCACCCATTTCATCTCAGTCCCTTCCATCAGGAAATAAGTGGCCACATCTTCAGCCACCAGATGGCATCCTTGCTGCACTACTCCATAATCCCAGCAAGCCTGCAAATCCTGAGCAACCAACCTACCCTTATTTTGTACAAAATTCACAATATTCTAACTGGCCATATCTACCACAAAATGAAGCGCTGCGAATTTTACACCAAAGCCAGGCTTCAGGTAATGAACCAGTAAATCCAGTGCTGCAATATGAGCCATATAATGTACAGCCCCAAAAGCAGCGGAACGTCCAATTATCAGCTGGGGACATGAACAATCCATATGGGCCTAATTTTGTGTCTCATATTGGCCAATATCTACAACAGCAGCATATAGCAAAACTGCAAAGTATACCTACAGCCAACCTACAACCATCTAACAACAAAGCCAGTGAATCTGAAAGGCAAATGCAACCTGAAGTCCAAAGTGAACTTGATCGTCTTGTGATTCCTTACTATATGCTTCAAGATGCTCAAGTACAAACTTATGACAACTCAATGGCCCCTAACAACGCCTCACAACCACAGCAATTTGTGAGTGGCCTAAAGCAATACACTAAACCTGATCAGACTGTGCAGTCCTATTCTGAACCAAAGAGTTATGTGCTGCTACAGCAAGGCCCACCAGGTAGGGAGCCCAACAGTTTCAATGAATCACCGCTGCCTTTCAGAGATCTGGTTCGTGATGCTAACTTCTTTGCACAAAATCTTGCAAGGCATCACAGTAGTAAATCCCAACATCCTCAGAATTTAAATCCCCCACAGGAAGGACCCCAACACCCCAAATGGCTGGGGAGAGGAATGTCCTATCCCTTACCTGATGTCAACTACATGCCAAGGCCTGGTGATGAAATCAGAAGGTTAACCAATGGTTGACCTTCTGATTCATCTCATGGATGGCCCTCATTTTGTGCCTTTGCCCCAGGACCCCTCTGTCAGTGATTCATTCATTTTAAACCCTAAATTCATTCAGATTTCTGGAGGCCTACAACACCGCTAGGCTCCAGCCAAAGGATTCAACCTCATGTTCCAGGAAATGCATTTCAAAGAAGGAGCTCTGCAGCTGACCACCAAGCAAATGGTATGTTACGTCAATTCTTTTTTTTTCTTTTTTTCTTCCTTCAAAATCTTTTTTTTCTCTGGGACTAATATGTGTGTCTCTTGCAGGACTGAACCAACCCATTCAGAGAGAAGGTGGAAATCAAAAGCAGGAATGAGTTGCCTTCATTATGAATAAATAATTGAAACGACTACCTAAGCTATTTTCTTTTTTTAAATATGCGTATAGGGATTTGTCAGATGGTTGTTTTATAAAAGTGAGTGGGGAAACAAAATCTGAAAGCAGAATGTTATAGAAGTCGGTTTCAAAGTTGACAGCTTACCCTTGGTACTTGTTGGCTTCTGCTATTTAGAATCAAACAGTGCATTGCCCTTGTTGAACTTGTCTTGCTTATTTTGCCTTGCCATGAACTGGCACTTCCTGAACATTGACCCATTCTTGTAAATACACTTACTAGAATTTCACCAACAGTGGCCTCACTAAGTACAACCTTAAAGTCTTTGTGCGTGCTCCTAAAAAGAACTTATTTATTTCAAATGTCCATTTGGTTAAACATTCTCTGATTTTTAAAAAGGCCTTTTCCTTTTTAACAAGAATATCCTAAACTTTAATCTGCATGAGATTAGTGAGTACTAGATTTAAATGTTGAAAATGAATGCAACATAACCTGTAAGCTGCCCAATTCAAACGTCCAGACCTTTGGATGTTAAAAGAATCTGCAAACATTTGAGTAATGTTAATTGTTAACTGGGACAAAATTTGAATAACACTTTTTTTGATGTTTTTTTTTTTTTTGTTGTATTAGGGGAAATGTATTTGTGGGAATGTCAATGGGTTCACAGGGATGGAAATGCCAATGGGTTCACGGGGATGTTATTGGCACAAGTCAATACAATTGGCAAACAGCACTTTGTTTTTCAACCACCTTGAAAGATGTGGCATGAATGATTAAATGTGTTTTGGTACCAGTTAATTTATTCAAAATTCTGTGTAGAGAGCTTATCAGTGTCCTCATCAAACCTTTAAAAAGGCCTTGGGTGACTCTATCCTTCATTGACTGCTACTAAATGTACTGAACTAGAAGTTTTTACAATACATTTTTAAGGATTCATGATGACCAAAAAATAAGAACAAAAAAGCTTTGACTTGAGAGGTTTATTCAACATGAAATACAAATCTTTATCATCCATTTTACAGATATTTCAAGAGTTGTTTTGCAATGCACAATGCTTGTGGATGTGATTTGACAAATTCAAATAACGGATTTTTCTTTATTTGTAAGGATGTGTATTGGTGTTACATCTACCTACAGGACATCAGTTATCAATTAAAGTCATAAAATTACTCTAGTGCCAGTGTCGCTGAAGGAAGCAAGTATAGAGAGTCTGTGGGACCTGAACACTTAAAAGAATCTGATCCTTCCTGGGCACACTGGCGTAAGAATAATGATGGGGTCTGTTTGAGTCGCAGCGTCAACCATTGCGGGTGCGGCAGGTACATCTCTCTTAAACATATGAATAGGGACCTCCTTACTGGATGAATCTGAGGATGATCCACTGTCAGCAGCTGGATCGGCAGCAGCTGGAGCTGGATCAGCAGCAGCTGGAGCTGGATCGGCAGCAGCTGGAGCAGGATCAGCAGCAACTAGAAAAGGATCAGCCACTGCAGGTGCTATAAGTACAACTTCCTTTGACTCTCCTGATTCTGACAGATGGCCGCTTAGCTCAGGGTTATGGAGAGTAGTCAGCTGGTGGAACCTCAGACCATGCTTGGGTGACATGCTACCTGTTTGTACGTGGACCACTGGTGGCACGACAGGAGCTGCATCTGCAGTACTGTTGGCATCTACAACAGGCACCTGAAAAAGTGTATACATCAACAGAGGCTTAGGAAAAATCATCAATATAAAAGTTGAATAGTAGAATCTGTGACTTATTTTTGGCCGTCAAAAATTATTTGGAGAAGTTAAATACAGTATTTTACCAGATTTAAAAACATCCTGCAGTCCACTGTGTGGGCAGTGCTCAAACCTTTGGCAATACAAATACCACGTGCCTGGTGGAGAAAAGAAAAACATGATTTTTATCTCAATTATGTTCATTTTTTAGCTGTTTAAGGAGAGCTTTGGTGTCCAAATGTATCACTTTCCTATCTCCTTTGATTAGCTTATGAGCAGGGCTAAAAATAAAGTGTACATAATAAATTATTCCAATAATAATTTAGAGAGTATCTACTAAAAAACTAAACTGATGCTTTATGTACTTACAGCCATGGCGTCATCCAGGGGTACGCAGACATCATCAGTGCAATTAGCCTCAACTACAACATATTCCGCAGAATAGATTGGCCCACCAGACACAATCTGAAACAAGGTATTGAGAAGTATTGATGTACTTACAGACAAATTAACATGCAGGTACTTTAAATCCTATTGCGAAAAAACTGAACTTAACAGAATATGTTTGGGCCCACCTGTGATGTCATCCTTCCAACCTCCAAAACGGCATACATTGCGTCGCCCACAGACAAGTTGTTGAAGGCTGCCAGAGAGGCATGGACAAAGTCCAGTGCGTTGGTGTTATTTAGGGGAAGAAGGGTAGGACAGCCCAAGCACAGGTCCTCTCTTGATTCTATATGTCATCAAAGAAAGATGCATACAGGTTTTTGTGCGTAGGGTGACACTTTGTGTGGCATATTCTGAATATATGTGGGTTTCCTACGGTGTGAGAGTGTGATTAGAAAGGTGTACCTTCTGTTTTACACTTGAATGCTGTGACAGTCATAGCTCCGCCAACCCTCTTCATCACCACATCACAGTCTCCTTCTACTGCCTGATTGGAGAAAAAGAATCAGTCCAAATAGTACAGAACAGTCAATCTGGACATTTTCTATTCTCATTATTTTATCTCATATTATAAAACTATCAGTATCTTGATATTGGGTTGAATTCATGTAGTTCGAGTATGAGAGCTTCTCTGTAGTAACGGTATGCAGTCTCACCGTCAATGCTTTCGGCCTGACTGTGCAGTTGGCAAGAGGTGTGGGATCCAAAACATGACAGTCTGTCTCCAGCAGGTCAACTTCCAGCACATATGTGTCGACTCCATTAGGCTAAAGACAGAAAAAAGGAAACATTATTATTTATTATTTTTTTAAATCTACTGCATCAGACAGTCATTTGACAGAATTCTGCTATGTGTTGTATGATCACCACATAGACAGAAGCCCTTAAAGGGAAATGTTCTGGTGTCATATTTGCATGGATGAACATCTATATGTAGTTAAAAAAATTGTAATGAAAAATAGTCTAAATGTTTTTTAATCTTATCTGACATGTCTGAGCAAGTGTTTGCATGCAGAGGCATCACACGCTAACTGTTTAGGAATGCACTACATGGCTTGTGTCTTAATTGGGGTGCTGACATAAAATAACACAATGGAAGGAAAGAAAAGAAATATGTACAATTTAAGATGTGCAATGATTAAGGGAAGTAAGGAGGTATCCTCACCAATGTACTACTCTATATAAAATGTACTACTTTATCTAAATTATGCAGTTTTTACCACATTTTTTAAGCTTGGCATATTTTTATGGGATGTGATTTCCCTATTTTCATTATTCAGGATGTTGTGTCTACATCATGTTCATACAAGTTACACATTACAGTTCACAGTTTAATCTTTCAAATGATGTGATCCTGTGTGATGAGTATTCTGCATCCCATGTTCCTGCCTCAAAGTTGAACAACAGGAGAAGAGAAGGAGTAACTATCTGTATAAAAGTTGTTTGTCTGTAACCACACAAACTCTACACCTGCTGACTTACTTCAGTATAGATCTTGATGTCCTCGATCCTGTTCAGTTTATACTTGTAGCCATGAGTGTGCTGGGCATTGAGGTAATCCTGAGCCACCAGGGCAGCCTCTTCTGCCTCAGCAGAGTCGCACAGTGGTCGTACCACATTGATCTGAGCCCAGACCCCCGCCAGTAGTCCCAGAACCACAGTGATGCCCAGAGAATTCATTTCTGTGAGAGATGCGCAAGCAATCAAGAAGTATCAGAGCAGTCAAGCAGGTAAGAGTGAGAAGAAGAGGCTGAGTTCATGCAGCCTGGGCTGTATATATCCTGTACTTTAAACAGGAAAACAGCCAAGTCAAACACCACGATCATCCCTCCTGACTCCTGCGTCACATGTGAGTCGTACCCTGTTTTAGGATTGCTGCCAAAACAAATGTAAGGTGACAAAGTCTGGCGTGGGATGAGCCTAAATCAGTGATGACATCGGTGACATCTCGAAACATTCCACACTATCTGTGATTTACAGTTCATGAATGGGCCCAAATCTGACACAAATGTTTCTTGAATTAAATATCAAACAAACTTTGTGAATAGCTTCATGTTCAAACACCCATTTGTGTAACCAGCAGGGGCTCAGTGACTTACTCAATGACACATGAGCAAAGAGGATATTTGCCAACAGGTGGGACATAGCCTAGTTTAGGGACAGGGACACTAATGCCACCCACTATTTGCTCTGTATTTGACCATTTGCACAATAGAGTCTCTCCAGGTCATGACTGTATGAAAGAATTACTTGTAAAAAGACCTACTTTTTATTGTTTTTGTCTTTGGTTTGGGTTACTATGTATTTTCCCATGCTATTTGAGATGACAATGTTTCCAATCTGTCCAGAAGTGCATGTTTGACTGATTTCATTGGCAGGTATCCTCACATATTCTGATTATTAGTGCCGTGTGGTTTAGGGACATTGCTGCCACCCACTATTTGCTCTGTATTGGACCGTTTGCACAATACACTGCAGTGTCTCTCCAGGTCAGGGCTGTACTGATGAAAGAATTACAAGTAAAAATACCCACTTTTTATTGTTGTTGTCTTTGGTTTAGGTTACTTTTCTATTTTTCCACGCAATTTAAGATGACAATGTTTCCAATCTCTCCAGAAGTGTGCGTTTAACTAATTTCAATGCCAGGTATTCCCACATATTCTGATTATTAGTGCTGTGTGGTTTAGCAGACATTTCAAAAAGAACATGGTAAGTAAATGGTCCTCCACCAAGGCATATGTAGATCTTAATTACCAGTTCAACATTAAAGCCCAAATGACAGTTGTTATAAATAAAGACAAGCTGTTTCTCTGCTTGCTACATAGACTTAAAACTGAACAGATGCCTATAGGTTTTGACTACTGGTAAGAAAACACTAGTTCAAATAAAATGGAAAGAAAGAACAAATAATACATTTAAGGAGTAGATTTTTATAATTAAGAAATAATTTGACTTGAATCAGATTCAGAATCTTGTTTATTGCCAGGTGTATGAGGTATACACTAGGAATTTGCTTTGGTTTTGATGGTGCAAATAAGTAGTATAATTATAACAAAAGAATAGATAAAAACGTTAGAATAAAATAAGAATAAAAAAATTGAAATTCCACCAATATACAATATAAACTATAAACAAAGAAATAAACATAATATAAACAGATGGTGGTTGGATGACATTGCTTTTTTATTTTTTATTTTTATTTTTATTATTTTTATTTTTACATTTTTTATTGCAAGGCAAAAGACAATACATTAACACAACAACAAGAGGACGACAAGAACAGAGAATACAGGCTAGTTAACACATTTCTGCCATAGGAACCAAATGGTGTGTGTGTGTGTGTGTGTGTGTGTGTGTGTGTGTGTGTGTGTATGTGTGTCTGTCTGTGTGTGTGTGTGTATGTGTGTCTGTCTGTGTTTGTATGTGTGTCTGTGTGTGTCCGTGTGTACGAGTATGTCCCTTGGGGTGGAGTCTACATACATACATGGAGAGAGGAGAGGTTAATAAAAACAATAATAATAATATATATTATATATATATAATATATAAAATAATATATATATATTATATATATAGATACACATCTATATACACACAAAAATAAATACACAAATTAACAAAAAAATAGTATAGTAAGTAATAAAATATATAGTATAGTATATAGTATAGTATAGTAATAAAAAGTAGTTAACTAAGACTAAGGGGAAGCATAGGGAAGGAAATAACTAAATAAATGAGCAAGGAACATAATTAATTCTAATAATAATTAGACAACGATAGAGTCAGGGGCGGTGGTTGGTTGACATTGCTAAATAATAAAACCAAACTGGAAGAAAAATAACAATAGAATAAATAAAAACGTTAGAATGAAATGAGAATAAAACAATTTAAATTCTACCAATAAACAATATAAGCTATTAACAAAAAAATAAACATAATATAAACAGATAGTGGTTGGTTGGCATTGGTAAATAATAAAACCAAACTGGAAGAGCTTTTTTATTAGGAACATATCTAATAAATCATCTAAAAGCTGCATGTGTCGCTCCTAGTGACACCTCTTTCTCTCTAAAATCTGATTGGTCGGCGCAAAGAGTGACGCGTTTCACCCGCGACTCTTCAACATGCAGTGGATTGTATACATGATGCTCAGTGCTCTGCTGCAGACTGAGAGCTAAACAGACAAACAGCGTGTCATAAGTTAAAGGTGCATTGATAGTCGAGGCAGTAGACGTGGTAGACGTTTATCAGACCACAGTTCATCCCACTGTGACGCTATAATGAGATGAACGAGGCAGTAACGGTAAGACATGTTGATGCTACAGCTAGCAGCTCACAGGTGTTGTGTTGGTAAACCTAGACATGTTAGCTCATTCAGCTAGAGGTATCTGCTTGGAAACACGTGTCAAGAAGAAACTTAGCAGACTGGTAAACCTGTGAGCCTAGAGGAACCCAAATATGAATGTTAACGTTACCTGTGTTGGACATGTGGGACTCACAAACTGAGCTATGCTGCCAAAAGCTTTGACAACCTTTGAAACTGCATTGATTCAGGTCTCCCAGCTTCTGGGTTCTACTAAAATATCTGTGTGTAAATAAATAGTGAACGCGACTGTCTACTGTTTTTGTGTAGCTTTAAACGAAGCTCTAAGTAGCTGGTTGCATTGGTGGAAGAAGTATTCAGATCCTTCACTCAAATAGAAGTACTTTCTATGCAGCAGCAGTGTGTTTCTGTGTGTGTAGGT
>CAKAOI010011893.1:0-76854 GCA_916701655.1 Sebastiscus albofasciatus
GTAAGCAAACTTACACGTTTCAATATCAGCTGATGCCAACTTCCCCTTTGTTCCAAAGTGGATACGGATGAATTTTCCCTGGAAAAGTTATTAAATTATTATTTAAGTTTGACAGAAAAGTTTCAATATATTACAACTATTGGAGACTGAGAACCAGAGGTGGAAAGTAAGCAAGTACTCAACTACTCAAATACAATTTTAAGGTACTTGTACATTACTTGAGCTACTTTATACCGAGTACTTCACTAAATTCAGAGGGAAATATTGTACTTTTTACTCCACTATAATTATTTAAATACTGTTCTTTTCAAGTTGCAGATTCAGATTACAAAATACGCACAATATAATCAACAATAAATCATTCTGTATTATTATGGAAGAGATAAAACTGTCTTGGTCGACCAGTAACTCCATACAAGTCAAGTTTGAACCTACAAATCGAGAGGAGTTGTCGTTCCTCACAGTCTTGGCGTTCCCGAAAGCTTCCAGCAGAGGGTTGGCCTGGATGATTTGATCCTCCAGAGTCCCCTGTGATCTCAAAGCATCAGTAAATTAATTAATTCATTCAAATCTAATCAACGCATTGTCAGAATGTGAGATAAGTGGATTGAACCTTCATCTTGCTGGGAAGCTGCTCTTTCTTGCTCACGTCTCCCATTGATGCAATAGTTGCAAAGTACTGGATGACTCTCTTTGTGTTGACCGTCTTCCCGGCACCAGATTCTCCACTGACAGAAGAACGGCATGAGATGAGCGATGGGAAGTTAAAGTGTGTGGAGGAGTTTTTGTTTAAAAGCTAATAAGGTCACACTTACGTGATCAGGATAGACTGGTTCTCTCGATCTGTTGAAGGGAAAGAAACTGGGTCAACACTGGTGTAGTTCGACTGTATCTTTGATTTTGTTTTTTAATAAACTTTGATTTAGTTTTAGTCACATTCTAGTTATGTCATCAAGTTGGTCTAATTTTTTGTCAAACTTAGTCTGGTTTTATTTTTGTCTCTTTGTTCTATTTTAATGTTTTTGTCTAGTTCGTACTATAATGTGACATTTTTTGTAGAAAACTTTCATTAAGCACCTTGATAGTTGTGCCTTCAGTTTCACCTTATGATGAAAATTTGAATTAGATTTAGTCACATTTTAGTTACAATAGTTAATATTACTTTAGTCTAATTATTATTCAGAAACTTTAAGATAATTTGGTGTAGTTTAAGCTAGTAAAGCAAGGACATTTTACCTTCTTTGATCATTTTTAATTTTTTTTTGTCAAGGTGTACTTGCTTTTTATGTATATTTATATGTATTTATGTTTGTATCTATTTATTTCACGTTCTTGTATGTACATAATAGTTCTAGGTTTATTTTTACCTATCTCTGTTCAGCTTTGTTGTCCTTGTTTTTATTGCTGTTTGCTTGTGTATACTACTGTATTCTTATATTTATGTTGTTTATGCTGATATGTCCTTATGTTTATGTCTATATTTTTTATATTTTGCCTTTAAATGTACATCACTTTGAGTTTACATGTAATGAAATGTGCTATGTAAATACAATTGCCATTGTTTTTTATTGTATGTCTATTTCTGTCTCTATTAATATACCACTGAGAGTCACATTTCTTGTATGTGAACACATACTTGGCCAATAAAAAGCTGGTTCTGATTCGACTATTATATTACTATCTACTATTTCAGTAAGCACCCTGATAATTGTGCCTTAAAAGCCCTGAAAACTTTGCTTCAAATCCTAAATGATACTGTTACTAAAACTGTCATGAATAATTAAGCATCAAAGTTCAAAGAGAAACATCCTAAAGTTACCATAAAGAGTTTAAGGTGTATAGAGTACACATTTTAACTAATAGATATCAACATGGAACTTCCTCAATTGATTACTTATATTAAGACAATTATTTTTTGAATTATAAGTTTTCTGAAATGTTATGTTTAAATATGCAAATGAGGTATTATCTAATGGTATCTTTTGGTGAATTTAGGAGACATCTACAGACACAAATAGACAAAGTAGTAAAATGAACACCTAAATGTGTATTTTGGGCATTTTCTTTCCACTAGTCTGAAAGAAGACACGATATGGAAGCAAAATAGCCCAAAATCTCAAAATTGAACATTGCATGAAAACCATGTGTTTGCCTGATCAAATCTCTTCATAAAAAAACACAAATACAGAAATCTTGTGCAAAATAATAACGAAGACTGTTAAACATTGTCTTCATGTAAAAGCCCATCAGTCATTGTAAGAAGCTGATTGAGAACTTTTAGGTTTTCTTCTGAGGATATTCTATCATTACAAAGTGAATAAAACTGAACCAACTGGAGTTACTGGTATTAATGGTGAGACTGGACCTGTGAGCATGTACTGGTAAGCGCTGTCAGAGATGGAGAAGATGTGTGGGGGGGCCTCCTGCCGTTTCTTCCCCCGGTACCCGGCCACCACCTCCGGGTTGTAGACTGGAAGCCACTTATAGGGGTTCACAGTCACACAGAAGAGCCCAGAGTAGGTCTGAGAATAAATGAGAAGAGGAAAACCATCACGAAAAAAGAAATTATGAATCAAGCTGTGAGGTGTAATTTCCACGTCAAATCTTGTGTTTATAGTTACGTAGATCATCCAGGCGGCGTAGCGCTCCTTGAGGTTAAAGAGCACGGCTGGTTCGTGCAGGTGTGTCAGTAAGGCCATGTCCTCCAGCTTGTCAAACTTAGGAGGGTTCATAGGGCGAATGTCATCCAGGTGCACTGTGACAATCTGAAGAAGGAATTGAATGTCAGATAAAAACATAGGAGATACGAGAATTTAAGTATAAATGCTTACAAATGTGTCCCTGACTTCTTTACCTTTCCATTCTCAGTCTCCACGGTGACATTGGAGCCGTCTTGGCTTCTGATTTTCCCCTTCACATACTCCTGCCTCGGATCAGGCACAAAGATGGCTGTTTTGGCATCAAACGGCGTGTTTTGAGCTGCGATTCTCTCCCGCTCTGATTTGCGGAGGTATGGGGCAGCCACCCCATATATTTCCATCTCGACATCGCTCATTTTATCTGGCTGCATGAAGGGGACAAACAAATGCACTCAGGAATAGTTCAAACTGAACATATGTTGGACAGAATTAAAGAAATTAGCCATGGCGTCGTACTTACCAGAGCGCTGCAGACCAAAAAGAAGAATCCCGCTCTTTACTGTCGCAAATAGATTCAGAAGAACAGCACAGACATCCCTCACCCCCCAACAAGACTTTACCAGCTTTTATAAGCCATGCTCGGGCCTGTTTCATGGAGCCTTGTTCTCCTATATTTGGAAATCTGGCTTCTACTCCACCTTGAAAAAGTCAAGTATGTCCATTTTGTATTTGGAACTGTCTATGTATAGCTGTATTGTGTCACTTTTTAAATGGTTTCAATTGTAACCCTTCAGGCTGTCCATTAAAAAGCAATGAATTTCTAAAGACGCCAGCTTAGAGGGCTTACAGTCCCAACACGGCGGGACTCATTTTCTGGGATCAGGGAAGATTAGGTCTGTTAGGGCATCGCTGAAATTCTGGCATTGGCTGTCTGGAGAGCCGAGCTGATTACACACGACTGTTTGGGTTTTGTGTTGGGGGCAGCCGGGCAACATTTAGCACATTCCAGACGGACGCCTGGCTCTGTTAAAGAGGTTTCTGATGGTGTTTGTCTTTAGTTATTGATACATGATAATGTCTGTAAAGTCTGCTTGAGGTCTCATATTTGGGATTGGTTCTTTTGTGTGCTGCCTTCCCTTTGTGGCTGCTTGGGGGGCCGAACATTTTTATGAATAAAAAAAAGCGGCGTGAAGTTTAAAGATGTTGGCTTTTAGCAGAAAGAGAGTCTAAAGCTGGCAGTATGCTTCTTCAGAACGGCTTGTCAGATGATTGAATAGCTTCGGAAACCCCATTTACCCAGCACCTTTGTATTCCTGGCCTAATGTTTCGGGAAGATTTATTTATCTTGAACCTCCATGCAGACCATCCACACTAGAGCTGCAACAATGAATTCATTAGTTGTCAACTATTAAATGAATCACCAACTATTTTGATAATTGATTAATCAAGTTTTAGTTTTTTTTAGTCAAAATTTCTCTGATTCCAGCTTCTAAAATGTGAATATTTTCTGGTTTCTTTACTCCTCTATGACAGTAAACTGAATATCTTTGAGTTGTGGACAAAACAAGACATTTGAGGACGTCATCTTGGGCTTTGGGAAACACTGTTCCACATGTTTCACCATGTTATGACATTTTATAGACCAAACAAATAATCGATTAATTAAGAAAATAATCTACAGATTAATCAACAATGAAAATAATCGCAGCCCTAATCCACACAATCCTTCAGTACTGATGTCTGCACCCTTCCTCTGTTAGTTATTTGGCATTTATTCATACGTACTTTAATTCACTGTTGCTTGTTCTTTCACTTAAAAAGCACTTTTTCCAGCAGCTACATTGAAACAAACTAAAGAAGTCAAGTGTTATTTGTTTTTGCACATAAAAAACTTTTGCAATTCCCTCAGAGCCGAGGAAAGGATGTGGTATTCTAGCGGGGGAAAGAGATGGGCATTTTGTCTGGCAGTGCATCACAGACAGTCAAATTGGTGCTGATTTAATAGCCTCTTAATGTCACTTGAAGGTCTGGCAACAGCTGCGATTATAATTGGCTCTGGGTAGATGAGCGCGGCCCGGGTAAGGCAGACTTACATTACGCCGACCCCTCTGTCACAACTCGACACGACAACAAATGTTTCTGTGGACGTTTGACAGCGAGGAGGCCACGAGATGTGAATCCGAGGGTCAGGGGACAAGAAAGAGAAGAAGCAGGGAGAAAATCCCTCATCAGCTGGTAGTGTGGGAGAGGGGCCGACGCCTCACCCTGCGGGGAAAATAGATCTGACGACGGGTGCATCTGCACAGGATTAGGGGGTCAACGGGAGAGACAAGGGCTGGCCTGGGGGGTAAAGCTACTGCAAACCACAGACGGGATAAAAGTCTCCAAAACACAACCAAAAAGATGGAAAACTTCCAGTCAGGTTTCTCTGAATCACAAAACAGAAGCATTTTAAAAACATTTACATGTTACACTATCTTTTAAAGCAGCAGTGGGTGGAAATGGAGCAAATATCACGGTCACTATATCCTGACAGTAGTGCATGAGACAGGTAATCTGAAAAAAAAAAATCATGTGCCTAATGGCTTCTGCAAGATTTCACAGAGCGGAGGACAACAACCAGTCAGAGCTGATCTGGAGTCTGCCGTCTCTGAGCAGCTGTCAATCACTCGCGAACTCCGATCAAACGGTCAAACTAGGCAGCACTAATCAAATATGAATCAATATTCTGTTACTGTAATGCTTATTTCTCTCCTCAAATGTTTTCAGAAACATCTTGTTTAGCTGTAAAATGAGAAAGTCTGTGACCCGGCAGCCATCTTAAAAAATCTGTTGAGGAAATACCAAGCACCGCCCACCAGCTGGAGAACAGTCAATAGGAACTCTCTCTCTGTTATGACCTGTGATTGGCCAAAGTCTACGGTCACGGGCTACATTATTTAAAGCCTGAAAACAGAGCCATGAGGAGGTGCAGTAGTCTAGTTTTCTCTCAGAACACTTGAATTACAATATGCTGAAAGGTTATTATGGATTTTTTGCCCAATGATGCCAAAAATATACTGCCTACTGAAGCTTTAAATCCAGCTTCTTCACCGATCTGTGTTATCTATGAACCTAAAGCGCAACAAGCATGAAAGCGAGAACTAAAGTACATTTGGATTGACAGCACTATTGATCGGCCAACGAGCGGGGCTGATTGTGGGAGACGTCAGCGGAGCCTGGAGGCCTCGCAGATCAATGGCGCCGTCAGTCCAAATGCAGTTTACTTCTTGCTCTCACTGCTGTTGCAGTTGATGTTCACAAGTGAAACTAAGCTGTGACTGAGAGGTGTGTGATGTGCATCCATTGACAATAAAATAGAAATTGAAACAATTAATGGGAGCTGGTTGTGCTTTATGTCTTTACTTTTCTTCTCTATTAGGGCAGTAAATGTAAGTCACTGTCGTAAATTAGTTGCATATGAACATACTGTAATAGAAGCAAGTGTTGGCTGATCACTTTAAGGTTTTTGGTATTGTGTTGTGTAGATTTGTAGTATTTCCATTGTTTTTGTCTGCTTTGCAACTGTTTTGTACAACAACAATAACAGCAAGTGACGGAAAATGTGCACCACAGATGTTAATCAAACTTTTTTACCCCAATGATTAAAGTAAATTTGAAAGTAAATACAAAAAAAAAAGTCCTCTTACAAATGAAAAGTTAAATCAATACGCAATAAAACAACTAAATTCAACACATCTGGGTTTTGCGCTGGCTACATTTGGTCCGGTGTGACCAGGAAGTAGCTTCTGGTGGCTAATGTTAGCACAAGTTAGCAAACTTCAGAAAGATATTGCAGTGTTACAGATCTTACTTATTCAGCTTTACGACTCTTCTTTACTTATGCTATGGTTATCCAATGTTTTAGCATTTACCATTATCCCGTAACTGTGGCCACAGTATAGAGTAGCCGCTGTTTAGCAAAAGTTAAAGACTTTATCTCAGTATTTTCAAAAGGACCTATTATGCTTTTGTGCTTTTTCCTTTTCCTTTAGTGTGTTATATCGTTTTTTGTGCATGTAAAAGGTCTGCAAAGCTACAAAGCCAAAGGGAGGAGCTCAAACAGAGCATAAAAAGAGGTGCTGCAGCTGGTATGAAAAAAGGAAAGCGCTTTTTTTTTTTTTTTTTTTTACATTAAAGCATGTAAGCTCAACTAGAAACCATAAATATAAGTATGCACCTGAAAATAAGATGAACAAGCATTCCCTAAATGTTTAATTTTGTCACTTGTCAATGTGAACACACTATAATTAGTTTGTATTAAGGAATTAGGCAACAGATAGGGCACTTATTAAGCATATTAAGAACTAACACAGGTGGTTGAAATGAATCCTGTTTGAACTGCTGTGTATCGTGCACTGTTGTGATGTTTAATGGACGCACATGCTGGTGGAAGACAAACCCACGCAGCACTTTCATTACTGCCACTTGGTCACATTAAGATTTTAAGATGCAATTGTCATGTGGCCTATTGCTGTGTATGGTGTGTGTTGTCTTATATGCCAGACAAATTTCCATTTTATGCAAATCTAATGGACCCTAAAGGAATCTGAATCTAACTTTTAGGATTACAAAAGGAGAATCTGAATTTAAAAAGTGTTTCAACTGCTTTAATGTATTTATCTGGTCTGAAACGGGCCTCTTCCAGTGAAATGCTTTTGAAACAAACAGGATAAAGTCTCAGGAGAGACACTGATGGGGTTTAAAAAAGCCCCATATCAATCCAGAAATCAATTAGTTCCATTTTGAGCGCTCCATGTGACGGCGTCGGCGGTGTCTGGCCGCTGAGAGCTGAACAACTGCTGTGTTTGCTTTTCTAATCCGATTTCTAAAGCAGGAACACGACAGGTGTGCAGCCAGAAAAGATATTAATAAATCAATACTGGCTGGTGGCAAGTTCAGATTAGAATAAATGTAATGTTGCTCTGAACATAGCTCTTAAATATTAATATGATAGCAGACATTTTTTTTTCCCATTAAACTATTACTGGAAGTCGTCAGCCTCATCCAGCAAACGGTGTGGTTTTTAATGATATTATCAATCTCTGGTTAGCCTCTATCTGAGAGCAATTACTCATTATGGGTGAGCTCAGTCTTCCTGACAACACTAATGAGTTTAAAAGAACAGCATTTTTAATTAAATATTCAGTCCATCAGAAGGAGATTTTTCCAGAAACCCAAGAAATTAGTGCATAAATCATCACAAAAAGATAAAGAGAAAACATTTCATCACTGTCAGTCGCTGAAACCTGCTGCTCTTGGTGGAAATCTACCCATGTATTTTGTTCAAGATGGAAAATACAAGAAATCCAAAACTGAAACTGCCTAATTGGAAAGCTAGAGTTGATAATGTCACTCTTTAACTAACCAGCCACCAGCCTCATTTTTCTCAAAATGTGAATACACAGGATTATATGTTTTGGATATTTAATCCTTAATTGATGGAGAAACTACTGATAGACTCTTAAATACGGACACTTTGGCAGTTTCAGTAGCAATATGAGGGTTAAACACTATAATGTACATTTATCATGTTCAGGTTGTCCTGCTGCAACTCAGTGTTAAAAACTGAAGTTATAGTTTTAGGGCACCAGATGTCTGCATACAGGCTTTAATTTTCCATATTTCCTGTGATGTTTGGCTAATTAGACGTCTTGCCTGTGAAAACAGTTTCCCCGGCATATATTAATCCCAATTTTGCATTGGGATTAATAAAGTAATCTATCTATCTATCTATAGATACCTGTGTCTGAACAGTTTCAACAGCTGCCTCCCAATCAAAACGGTTCAGACCCTCTGACTCTGGCTTGTTTCCTTTCATGGAAGCACTGTTTTATTTTTTTTTTTTACATACGCTAACAATCTTTTGTTTCCTGATTTACAGCAATAACACACATTTTCTTCAGAACTTGCTCTTCCTAGGTCTTATTCTGCAACATGCTGTCACTACTATCTCTCCAAAGATAAACGTTTGGGAGCAATCCCATGTCTATAATGCATTATAGACATAATTAATAATACGTTACAATGCATTATAAGTATGTTTATAATGCATTAGACATACAGTGTTACCAAACATCAGTAAAATTATTATACGTTTTTAGAAAAATGAAACAGTCCTGGTGAAAACTGGTGCAGTGTGCTGTTGTGTCTTTTCCTCTACTGTACGACCACTGGGAGTCTCCAGAGTCACATTTTCAAATCCTACACATGCTGCAGGCTTTCACTTACTCATGATCAATAGTTTCTCAATAATGCATTTGGACGTAATGGTACAAAATTTTTAAAAATATTTATATTGCAAAAACTATAAAACAACGTATTGCCTATCACAAAAAAAAACAACCCAAAGTTGTATTTTGGATTTTTTATCACAAAATCAAACCACATTATTTCCTCATTCTTTGCATCAGATATTGAGCTCATTGGAGCTGATGTGTTCACATTTTATCAAGCAGGAGGCACTTGTTGCAAGCTTTTCCAAATTATGTCCATTCGGCAGCAGAATGAACTGTATTACAGAAAACAGTATCAGACATCAGACCCTGTTTTTCTCTGCACACCACTCATTGAAAGGAATGTTACTGCAGACACGTTAACTTTGTACATCAGAAGGTTCAAAATAAATACAGGGTTGCCAATATAAACCCTGACGCTGGCAGTAGTGATTTAAGTTAACACCTGTAGAAGGACTCTGTTAGTCCAGAGTGGTGTTTAATGGACTGCTGCTCACTTTCCCTTCTTATACTTCCTCATGTGTGATGCTATTGTGCTGGAGATCTCCGCACTTCTTTTGTTTTGTCCAAAATACTCTGCAAACTCTCCGTCGGGTCCCACGAGGTACATGATGATGGTGTGATCGACCTGAAGACAACAAGAGGTGGAAATCAGACTTGGTGGACAAAGATATTTGATTTATTATCCTTGCATTGTTAGGACATGTAGTAATAACACAGTTATAACTCACGATGTAGTCGTTGTCTTCGTCCTTTGGTCCCTGACTGTAATAGACTCTGTAGGCTCTGGAAACCTGCTCAATCTGAGCCGTTGGTCCCGTCAGACCAATCAGCTTCGGGGAAAACTCTGAAATATAAATAATGTATTTATTAGACTTCACACAGTAAAAAGCAAGTTATCTATCTATGTGTTAATATAGATGATAAAGAACAGTATACAGATAAATAGTGTTGTTTGACCTGTGGTTAAATAATCAAGATTCATTAGACAAAAGACATATTTGAGGATAATTAGACATAATGGTGTTTCGTATTTGCTCAGTTTATACAGTTCTACATTTATTACTTCCTGAAAATATACCACTCTTTTCCTGACAGAACAGGGATCTTGCGCCATAATTTTAAAATAGAAATGCAAATAATGAATCACAAAATTTGTTGTTATTCTATCATAAGACATCAAATTATGTTCAATATTTCTAATATGACAGCAATTCTTCTTCTTAAAAATGCTCCATCTTTGAGGCTGGAAACATACAATACCAAGTTGTTTGATGCTTCTTAAAAAAATCGGATCCTCTTATCACCTGATCACTTCTAGAGTGCTGATCTGAGGTCATTAATGCGTGCAGCGGCAAAGAGGAAAAATCCATCACGTGCAGAGACACATTTCTGCTGCCGTTTTCAGGCACCTTTACCAGACATTTATAGTTTTAACTTTTGTGAAATCTTCTGCACTTGATGCTCCATCTGCTGTTTGATTTTGGGATGGTGGGGTGAAAACAAACCACCTGCGTTTTACAGGTTGTGCACTTTGCGTCATTCACACTTACTCTGAAGACAATTTTGTCAGAGTGCTGGACTGTGAGCTGTTATTTTTGCGTGAAAAGTAATCAGAAGAAACCTACTGCAGCTGAAAATATGATCTAGTTTTACTGCTGTAACAACAGTATTTTACAGTTGGACTTTAGCATTTAACCACAGTTGCACAATAGTGTTAATGAGATTTGGAGAAGGTGTCTTTGTTTCAGTACATATGATAGTCTTTAGTACACAAACAGGTATTTTTCTCAGGAAAATAATGTAGATTTTTGTAAGAATTCCCGGAAAACATGGGGATCTCAATTCCCCTTATTGTTGAACCATCACTTCCTCCATATATACAAAACAGAAAATGTGTTTCTGTACCTTTCACATATGCAGCCATGGCCTCTACTGTGTCCCTGTCAGGATCAATGGTGATGAGGATAGGCGTCAGGTTTGGAAGAGACTTTATTTTATCTGTGGCGAACAAAACAAGAACATGATGTTTGAGGAAAATAAGGATACCAGACATTAAATCTCTATCGTGTGACATGTGTAACATAACTCCTGATGAAAACATTTGTATTACCTATTTCATCCACCACTTCAATCATCTTCTCTATCTCATCCGGGCAGATGTCGGGGCAGTGAGTAAACCCAAAATAGAGGAGGACCCACTGGCCGAGATAGTCCTCGCTCTTGGAGGGCTTGTTGTTGTGATCGATGAGCGAGAACGGACCGCCCAGCGCCGGTCGGCCGATCGATTTGGTCCGCTCTTTTTCAATCACTGCAAAGTTCAACAGTTCACAGTTAAAGATTTACACCAGGGCTCATTATTTGTTAGCATCTTCATCACTCGATTTAACATAAAAATGAGCTTGGTCCTAAACCAATCATTTATTAACTCGTTTTACATATTAAAAGGGATAGGTTGGGTGTTTCGGAAGTGGAGAAAAAGATGAGCTACTTCTCCATAGTCAGTGTATTACCTACAGTAGATGGAGTTTAGAGAAGCAGACAGGAGTACCAGCACGGGAGCAAAGCAATGCACTGCTGTGGATTTTAAACACCTAAAAAAATCAATATCACTTTAAGTGTACGCTATATTTACAATATTTTCGCCGGTTTGTCGCTGTCAGACAGCCCTTTATGACGGGGAACTGAAGCTGTTATCTACGCTCTCTTCAAAGCCACCAGACTCCATTGAAAAAAACTGTAACTTAACCTCGCAGAACACGGGAATTGATAGTTTGTTTATGTTATTGTGTGACTTTGGTTAGTTTGGATTCACCAATGGAGTCTGGTGGCTTTGAAGAGAGCGTAGATGGGTACCAACAGCTTTGGTTCTCCGTCGGAAAAGGCTGTCTTATGGCGAGGTAAAGTTGTGAAAATATTCTAAATATATTATTATATAGTACTTTATACTATACTATATATAGTATATAGTACACTTAAAATGATATTGATGTTTTTTTTATGTCTAAAATACATTTTGCTGCTGCCCCCGTCCACAGCAGTGCATTGCTTTGCTCCTGTGCTGGTACTCCTGTCTGTTTCTCCAAATTCCATCTACTGTAGGTAATACACTGACTATGTAGAAGTACCTCATACAACCCCACTGAGAAACACTCAAACTATCCCTTCATCCTTCATGTGCACTGTATATTAAAGTGGTAAAGTACTTACATTCTTCCTTTTCTTTCTTTAAATATTTCATCCCTCCGAGCAGAGTGCCTCCAATAGCAAAAGTTATTGCTAGAGATTTCCATGTCACAGGCTTTAAAGAGGAGACAATGAGGAAACTAAATCATAGAGGAATCGTGTCATTTCAAGTAAACGGCTTCGTTGGTTTATATATGCTAAACTCTGGTAATCAATCTGTATGCTCTGTTCTTCCCAGACTGCCTGAAGCAGATGTTCAGAGATTCTCCTCTCTAACAAACTCTGATCATTTTCTGTGAAAAGAGAGATCATAATGAGCTTATTCAAGGTGTTAGAATAAACTGTCAATATTCTCTCTGTAGTCAGAGAGAAACCTGACTGCATGGTCTGGTGGAGGGTTTAGAAAAACTAAAATCAATGCATTTTCTGGGATCGAAGACACTCTCTACACTCTGCTATGGAGGTGAATATAAAGTCTCACCTTTCCATTTGATGATGTAAGTGTTGTCTAAATGTAAGTCGCTTTAAGAGGCTTACGTTTTACCTCCACATGCACAAATCAGAATCAGTTCAGTTTCTTGCTCAAAGACACGTCGACATGTGGACGGGGGAGCTGGGGATCGAACCTTCCACCTTTTGAATAATGGCTGACCATTTCTAACTAGTCTACTTATGACATATTTATTGCAAACAACATGAAATATTTGCAAAAACAATAATCAATATAGTCTCATACAGGTTTCTCACGTTTTTCCCCCTTCTTATTTTTTTATATATGGTCCTAATTCTGTGGTAAAAATGCAAAAACAATTGTATTAAATAAAAAAGAAATACATAAATTAGACATTTGTCTTTGTCTCACAGCACAATAAAAACAATAAACACAAAATACATCAAATCATTTACATCACAGGCAATAAATGTGCAGAAGTTGATACAACTTATATAATATTAAACACATATTTTTGTAGAACTCTATCTAACTATCTACCTATCTATCTATCTTAATGTATGATCACAAAAATCAGAATAATAACCTGAACCCAAAAAGGCACCAAAGAGTTACTGCACAACATAAAGAAGTTACTGCATCATGACAAATAATAATGTGTCTAGTAACTTGCAGCCTTTAAATTGGACAATGCCTTAAAACTTTTCCAAACTTTGTAATGACACGTGAATACTCTATTTGAGCCATAAAACACAACTCATTATAAGTCAGTTAATGTAATCATGTCACATTGATGGGTTGTTTGCCACTTACCCCAGACTTCTTATTCTTCTTGCCCCCTGATGAAGGTGGTGGAGGTATGGAGGAAAATGTCCTGGAGGAGTGTTGATACAGCTGTTGAGCTGCTCTGCAGGTGTACCACTGATTCACCTGTTCAAGATTCAAGATTCAAGATTCAAGATTCAAGATTCAAGATTCAAGCCCGTTATTGTCATTGTGTAGTGCAACGAAATTAGATTGTGACACTCCCATAGGTCCTAATGAAAAGATAATACAATAATAATAATAAAAAAGAGATAGAGCAATATAAATATTAAAAAATATAAAAGATAATGTAATATAAAATATAAAAATACAATATGTATATTGATGAGATGACAGTTTTGCCAGATTATTGCACAAATTGTCAGTCAGATAATTATATAATTATTGCACAGCATCAGATAATAATTGCACAGAGTGATCAACATATGTTATATATATATATATATATAATTCTAAAACTCAAAAACATCTATGCCAAACTCCATTCAAATATTTACTAATTTAACGTGGTGTTACATGTAGGAGACAGGTGGCGTAACTGGAGATGTTTTCTAAATTATTAAGTGTTTATTCAATCCAGACAGCTATTTCGGCTAGTGTTTTGATAGCTTTAAGACATGTTTGTCTAATATCTCGACACTCTTTTGATTTAAGTGCTTAGAGAAGTCGCATTTTAGCTGCGAATAAAAAAAAGAGTGCAATATAAATATTAAAAATATGTATATATATAATATAGTATTGTATTATATATTATATATAATATATAATACATTATATAATTATTGCACAGCATCAGATAATAATTGGACAGATTGATCAGCATATGTTATTGTACATATCCCAGGAAAAAGCTACAGGTTAAAAATCCTTCATATCTAAGCCTTCAGTGGCTAATTATAAAACTCAAAAACATCTATGCCAAACTCCATTCAAATATTTACTAATTTAACGTGATGTTACATGTAGGAGACAGGTGGTGTAACTGGAGAGGTTTTCTAAATTATTAAAGGTTCTATATCGTGCTCATTTTCAGGTTCATACATGTATTTTGTGTTTCTACTAGAACATGTTTACATGCTGTAATGTTCAAAAAATCAACTTTATTTTCTTCATACTGTCTGATTGAATATACTTGTATTTAACCTCTGTCTGAAACGCTCCGTTTTAGCCCCATGGAATTGCAATGGAATTGCGTTGCTAGGCAACAGCTTGGGTCCATGTGTACCTCCTGTCAGCTGATGACATTCACATAAACTGCAACCAGGAAATAAACTGGGACACATTTAGAATGTTTACGTTTAAATCTGCATAAAGGGTGAAAATATTGTATATTCGTGACATCACGAATGGACAGAAATCCGGACGGCTTGTTTCAAATGCAGAGTTTCTGAATACGGGCGGTAATTATTTCCTTGTGGATTGAGTGTTTTGATACTGTCACAGTATTCATATAGTTCTTTAGCCTGCTTTATAATATAAAAGACTTGAAAATCTCACTTTTTTATAATATGGGACCTTTAAGTGGTTTTGTCAATCCAGACAGCTATTTCAGCTTGTATTTTGATAGCTTTAAGACATGTTTTGTGTAATATCTCGACACTCTTTCTCATATTATCCAGGAAGCGTAGCTGCGAAAGAGCCAGTGATGCGGACGTTCATTTGCCAGATTCCTGAATGGAGTCTGGTTGATACACCTGCTATTGAAAAAGGCAGCTTTGACCTACCGGGAAGCAGTGATCTCTCCTCGATGACAGTCCGGTTTCTCTCCGTGAAACACTGTGTGCGAGTCTGACAGTCTGGGTGCATGTTTGTAAGAGTTTAAGGTTACTGTGAAACAACCGGCATCCCTGTTGGCTGTGATATAAGACACTCAGTGCCATCATGTCTAGACCTTGACTAGAACCGCTGCAGGAAGCGGTGTGAAGTTTACAAAACGTGAAAACTAGCGAAGGAGAACTATAAGGCAAACAATTTGCTGTTCTCGAGTCAGTTCTGCACATTCATGTTGGTTTAAAATGCATGTGAAAATGGAGGATTCACAACTAAAAAGCTGCTCTCAGATCAGTGTCAGGTATCTGTTATTAAACACAGGAGGTGACGTCTGTTACTTCTTCCTCTGTCATGCTTTCAGTCACATGTGCTCTCTGCTGCCCTCTGGAGGGCGGGAACATCATGTAAAAAAAGACAAAATAAACTTTTGCGATTCACTTTGTTTTTATATTATACTTCATTTGACAAAAAATAAACAAACATGGCCCTGATAGACTTTGATACAAAATTATAAAAAATAAAATACAACAAAAATAAATTGAATTTAACGACACAGTTTGTACGTAAACATTGGGTGATAAATGTTATTCCCTTAAAGCTGAGCTGTCATATGTTTGTATTTAATGACACTACAATGTATTACTTAAGCAGCATTCTTGGTCCAGGATTTTCAGTCAAAGAACATAACAAAAGGAATATGTAATCAGCCAAAAAAGAGGCAGGAAGTTGATCTAAATAGCAGTTTTACAATGTGAAGGCCAGTTTGATCTCAGCTCCTTATTGATGTAGTAGTAAAGCCAGGCCACAAAGGGGAAGACTGTGATGGCAACAGCTGTTGAGACTCTGAGCATCCCGACTGGAGCCCTGACAGTGAGGAGAGGAGTAAAGATTAGGAAAAAATGCATAATAGAAATAAAACATTTTATAGAAGTGCATTAGATCAGTTTTATTTCAATAAAAAATACATCTGGTTACGTCTTAATTTTACCTTCCAGAGTGGCGACACAGGAGAAGCCAAATAACTGTCAACATGAGGCCTGAAAATTCTCTAAAGGAGGAAAAAAATAATTAATTGCATGTTATTATTAATTTATTATTTACCTGAATTTTATGGGCAGTTTTTATATATATAGCTTTGTTAGATCACTACAGTGCTGCAGACTCAAACACAAACAGTCCAACAGTAAGACAACATGTCTACCTGCCCTCCTCTTGTTGGAAGATATCTGTGATTCTCTCTTTATAAAGTCTCCATCCCAACATTGCAACAAGAGCACTGGAAACCATCAGATGGAGATGAGCAACACGCCTCCAGGACAAAGTCTCTGCAAAAGAACAAATCAATGTGCAAAATCAGCTCTACAGTTTCTTGCACTGATGTTTAAAGGTTGAGCTGTACAGTCATGATAAAGCCACTTGATGGCACTATCAGCACTGAAAAAAAATAGAGTTTCCAGTGTGGAAAACACAGGAAAGTACAAACTGGATACTCTCAGAAAGTATCAGGGTTCAAGGTCATTTATTAAGGATTTCATTCTAAATTAAAGATAAAGCACCTACTAAAAAAACTACCACAACAGATCCAAACTAATCTGTCTACCTGTCACATTCAAGCAGAGTTTTCAGTGTGGAAAACACAGGAAAGTACAAACTGGATACTCTCAGAAAGTAACAGCGTTCAAGGTAATTTATTAAGGATTTCATTCTTAATTAAAGATAAAGCATCTACTAACTAGATCCAAACTAATCAGTCTACCTGTCACGTGGGGTTTAAAGCCAACAAATGCACACAGAACTGCAGGAACAGCATAACCAACCTGCAACAGAAACATAGTGTAAATATAATAAAATCACAAAAAAGACAAAATAATATATGCAAAATAATTGTAATCTCATACCATCCATAATCCTGCATCTGGATCATTGATCTAAAGTAGAGACATTTCTGGTTAATGATCATGATTTAAGAGGATATACATGTATGATAAGACATACATGTATGATAAATTAAACCACTCACCTGTACATATGTTGCAAGAGCGAAGAATAAAGACATGCAAAAGTTGCAGACTCTCCAAATGACAGAAAGCCATGAAACTTCCCCCATTGTTGTTTTCTAACCTTTCACTTCCCCGCCCGGGCCTCCGGGATGTAAAGGCATGAGAAAACAAACGCGCTGCCCCAGTCCTTCTGGTGTGATGAAACGGTGAGGGGTTCGTTTGATATTTATCACGACTTCTGCGAGTTTACCTGAAATGTTTTACATTTAACCACAATTCACTAATTGCTTAATGTCTCTAACTCCTAATTAAGCAAAATATGAGACCATACACCCCCTTTTTTACGTGGTATACAGAAAAAGCCCACAGACGATAATTGTAGGCGGATGTTCTTTTATTTGTGTAATTATAGGTTGTATAACTGTCAGTACTACACCCAGGGATACGATCCTGTAATCGTAATACTGTCTTTTATATGTCCTCTAACATAAGCATCTTCTCATATGAAAAAAAGACCCCTACCGGTCTGTTTTATTTAACTACGTTGGATTAAATATTGGATGGTTTTCTGCTCTGGATGCCCCGGACAACAAATCGAGCATACATGATCCAAGACCGCAGTGACGTCAAGGTACCCACAAGACAGAGACTTGACTTCCGATATTACCTTACAAAATAAAATCATTATTGAGTAAAGACATGTCTCACAGCACAGTAAAAATAATAAACACAAAATGCATCAAATCATTCACATGTATAAGCTGATAAAACTTATATAATATAATAATATGTCCCAGTATGGGGATACTGAAGCACTGTATTTGTTATATTAAAGCTGCATGATACAAAGGATCCTTTGTATAGATCTTCAAAATCTGGATATTTGATTAAATAAAAAAAAGATTATTAGGCCTTTTATTAAATCAGATCTTATACTGCACTATAACTTTTACTCTTGTGTGTTATATTCTATTTTAGCATCGATCCTAGCTTTTATTTTACGCTTGTTTTTATTTTCCAATATTTAATGTTTTTATTTTTTATTACTGTTTTAATTATGTCTTAATGTTCTTTTGCACTTTGTCACAATGTTCTTGAATGTTTATGTAAAGCACTTTGAATTGCCCTGTTGCTGAAATGTGCTATACTAGGGGTCTGCAACCTGCGGCTCCGGAGCCACATTCTGTATCTTTAGCTCCTCTTCAGTGGCTCCCTGTGGATTTTTAAAAATGGAAATGAATAACTGTTTTTTGTTTACATTTTCATTTTTATTTATCATTGTTGTAGGTCTATAGCACAACGGTACGACGGAGCATTAAGGCCACATTGAGGAAAAATAAATAAATCTCAGATTTCGTGAATAAAGTCATAATATTATAAAGTAGTAATTTTACTCTTTTTTTCCTCAAAAAGTTATGACTTTATTCTCGAAATATTATGACTTTTTTCTCGGAAAGTTATGACTTTAGTCTCGTAATATTGTGACTTTTTTTTCTCGGAAAGTTATGACTTTATTCTCGTAATATTACGACTTTATTCTTGTAATAGTCCGACTTTATTCTGTAAATCTCAGATGTTTGTTTCCCTCAATGTGGCCCTAATACCCTGTAGTACATTGTCTCTTTGGCCCTCACTGCATTAGACTTATATACTATATACTTAGACTATAAACTGTGTTACCTTCATCACAATGATTAAATATTTTGCGGCTCCAGACAGATTTATTATTATTTTTTTTGCCTAAAATGGCTCTTTTGATAGTAAAGGTTGCTGACCCCTGTGCTATACAAATAAACCTGCCTTGTCATTTTATTTTGAAACAAATACAACGTCACATCCTGCTTCGTCCTGGCTAACTGCTGTGAGCTTGCTGTTAGCTGTGGAGCCGCTGTGGGTGTTGACATGTCAGTGTCACTTGGTCAGCTGATTGCGGGTCTTAAAGCTTCTCGGCTAGTCCTGCTAGCACAGCTTAGTTAGCCTAGCCTAGCTGGCTGTTTGTGTTTTTGTTAACCATTACTACATTTAACGCTCTTAACGTTTAAAACCAGAGTAATTTAACGCATTTTAAACTAATCTACCGTCGTGTTTTCGGCCCTGAAGTCTCCGTCAGTGAGTCAGTAGTTGCCGTGGCAGCAGGGAGTGAAGGGTGAAGCTGCTCTCTCCGTGTTTCTATCTATCTGCATTGCAGCTCCGGTTGCTGCTGATGGAATTCAAACACACAACAATGGCGACTCACAGCCCTAACAACTCAACAACACCGAGCAGCCACAACAGCAGCAGCAGCAGCAGCAGCAGCAGCAACAACGCAGGATCTGCACCACACCTCCACCACCAGACCCAGACTCAGCACATCACTACGATGAGCAGCATGCAGGGTGAGTGAAGAGAAAGAGATGTGCTCCTCATTCTGCTGCAGTGAAGGTTAATGTTAGCAGGGCTAGCCGTGGGAGGCTCAGGCTACTCCCAGGACTGAAAAACATATTACACCAGCATTTTACCTCAGAGAAAAGCACTGGTTCTTATTAATAGGAAAATGCATTATTTTCTTATTCCATATGAAATGCATCCTTGTTATCATTTTGACATTTAACAGTAAAGTTGTACAATTCGGCATATATGTAATCAGTGTGTCATCATGGACTGAAAAACATATTAACCAGCATTTTACCTAACAGAAAAGCACTGATTGCTATTAATAGGAAAATGCATTATTTTCTTATTCCATATGAAATGCATCCTTGTTACCATTTTGACATTTTGCAAAATCTCGCCAAACTCCATTCAAAAAATTGACAATTATAAATTAACGACTATATCTACATATGTTTTAGAAGCCAATTGTATTTTTTTTCTTTTTTAAATCTTACAAACAGTAAAGTTGTACAATTCGGCATATATGTAATCAGTGTGTCATCATGCATTTCAATTGCATCTCCCTTGACATTCATGACGTATGTTATTCCTAAATTTAGGCTTCAAATGCATTATTTTCTTATTCCATATGAAATGCATTTAACATCCTTGTGTTACCATTTTTTACATTTTGCAGTGACGTTACACATTCTTTTCGAAAATCTCGCCAAACTCCATTAAAAAAATGGACAATTATAAATTTGCGACTATATCTACATACGTTAGATAAGCCAATTGTATTTTTTTTCTTTTTTAAATCTTACAAACCGTATAGTTGTACAATTCGGCATATATGTAATTAGTGTGTCATCATGCATTTGAATTACAGCTCTCTTGACATTCATGACATTCATTAACACCTGAACTGAATGGACTGAAATGCTGTGCAATATGCTGCCTTCCACTGTGTAATTGTCTGAAATATATTAATTATTTCTTTTTTTTAAATATTTTTGAGAGTTACAAGTTCTTTTAACATGGTCATGGAGCATATATACTGTATATTTGTATTCTGGGGGTATTGTTCCTATGCAGAGGGTAGTTTAGTTTATTTATTTACTACACTGATGGCGTTTTATATTTTAACAATTCATTAATTTATTGTGTTGAGTTGAATGTGCTACTTATTTTGTACTGTAATTACCTTGGGCCTGTTCTACCCTTTTTTCTTTTCTTAAAGCTGACTCGGTGTAAACTGCTTCCAATGTACTTAGGTGCAATTGGCAAATAAAACTCTTGAATATTGAATGACGTATGCTATTCCTAATTTAGGCTTCATGCACACAAAATACAGTGGATTACACTTGTTAGAAATGACAAGCTATGTTAGTGTTAAATATGCAGAATTTATCGAAATAACTTCATCATTTAAGAAATTATGCAAAGTCATGTTAAGTTGGATGTATGCAGTTGGCAATGTGAAAAAACCAAATTGAATTGATTGTAAAGTTTGATGGGCTTCCATCCATTCTTTACAACATTATCATGCACTACATGAGTAGAGTGAAACCTGAAGCTGCTCTGTGCTTTTAAAGGGCTTGTCTACAGAAATGTCTAAACCAGTCTCTTCATTCCCTACACAACTAAACCAAATGCTCTTTACAATGCTGTATTTCTCTATAAAACAATGTCTCATTTTAACTTTCAGAGTCCAACACCTGCTGGAGATGTCAGAGTGAAACAGGTAGCTACACACTCCATTGACTTCATAGAGCAGAATAAGCAGTTTGTGTAGTAATCCAATTAAAGTGCTCAGTCTTAATACAAGATGACGCAAGCAAAATACATGAAAGAAATAACCACAGATCTGATCGAGTTTGTAGCTACTAGTTCAGTCCTGAATGTTGATGTTAAAGATAGTTTGTATAGTAGCACTTTGATTGAATTTATTTCTTGATTTAACTTTCACCTGATGGTTTAATTAATCAATACAATTAGACTTATAACTGAGCTGCATGTTGATTTATTTTCTATCCCCATCTTTATAAAGAAGGAGGTGCTACCTGAATTAATCCTAACTGTATAGGCTTTGATTTATTTGATTCTATAATCACAATGTATAAGGTATCTGGTTTTTAGCCCTGTTGTGTAATCCTGTGCTTTTATTCACATTTCCCTGACCATATTTCGCCTTTTACCTTACTGCTGCTAACTAATGATTCCTAACTCCTGACATGATGCTGAATGATGGTGAGCTGTCCCAAGAAAATGTTTAATAAACTGTAATGTGTTTTTTCATGATGGTAATTCATAACTCACTTGTAGATCCTTTTTATTTTTTGTTTCATCTGCAGTTCATTTTTGCCTCCTTCATTTGCTGTTACTCTGACTGACACACAACATACCTCACCAAGTGCTCGTAGTTGTTTCATAAATGCATGCTAATGCATTCCAGATGATGCATTTGACCTGTGATAGATATGCTTGACATGTTAGCAAAGCAAGGCCAATTTCTGTGATTATTTGTCGACCCTGAAACTGCAGGATTCCTGTTTTGTTGGGTGAAACAGACGCCTTTTTTTTTATTGCAGCAGGAGGTGATTTTAGAAGAGGGCGGTAACATTAGGTCTAACTAACAAAGCAGCTAACAAGCTGGCAAAGTGAAGGTGAAATATGAAGAAAATAAAAGCTGTCTTCTCACCTCTAGGGTTTCAGATAAACCTGTCTGGAGCTCCCCCAAGTAAGCCAAACCTCTTTTGCTTCAGCACCAACAGTTCTCATCCCTTTGTTTCCGCCTGACAGTCTGGTATGGGGGAGTCTGTCCTGCTGTTCTCAACTAATCCAAGTCAAGACTTCTGATGGGTTCAAGTAGGCTTGTGCCGGTAGCTAATAGATCAGTGCTTTCAATGATAACAGGATAAAGCTGCAGCTTGTCGCACACCTGCATTTATGGATTTTTTCATTAGTCTTACAAAGAGGTTTAGTACATCACTATGTTTTTCACATCAACTACCTACTGCAGAATTAAATGGTAACATCAGTATTTTTCAACCTGGACCCTATTGCCACATGTTTTTTGTGTCTAACTGACTAATGGGGACAATAATTTCTGAAATTGATCCAGTATAGAGGGAGAGTGCTGCAACCAGCAGCTGCTACACTGCCAAGGGCGTTTTAATTATTTTAAAACTCCGGGGTTGCGATTTAGTCTGAAATGGACAAACCTTTGAAAACGATGACAGAAATCCACGTTCGCTTCTTGATTGGGTCTCATCAATCATGACGTGTCCTCCCCTGATCCGTCGCGCCCATATTACATAAACCTTTAACCACCAGTGGTTGGTTTCAACATGGATTTCGAAGCGTTGCTGACCATGTTGTCTATGCTAGCAGCTGTTGTGCAGTTAAATTCTGCATTTTATAACGCTACTATTGCCTCCATGCACAAGAGGCAAACTAATATTGGCACACTTTGCATCAATTCCCGTGTCCAGCGCTGCTTCCTGTTTACACCGGCATGCGCACGCCCAGTTTATGCGGATGGTCATGTTATATGTGTTTTCAGGCGTGGTAGTATATGGACGGAGATTAATTCTGAAACTGCCCTAACACGCTGTGGACGGAGATCGTCGAAAATGTAGTAGCGTGGATTTATGCCAGCTTGCCCCAATCGCACCATGTTGCAGCCTGTGAAGCTATCGTCAACAGCGCTCTCCCTCAATACACGACCAATTTCAGTATATCTCTTTAGGGTCCTTTCCATAACATTGTCAGAATAACAATCCGAGCCTGCCAGTGGTAGAAACAAGCACCATTAGCGACATTGACGCTGCTCACTTGCCCTCGCAGCTCATTTAGCTGCTGCTGGTTACAGCGTTATCCGTCAATACTGGACCAATTTCAGAAATTGTTGTCCCTATTAGTCAGTTAGACACATGGTTGAAACAGGTTGAAAAATACTGCAGTTGTCCTTTAATATGCTGCCTAAAAAGTGCAGTTTAGTGTCCTGCTGATTAAGCAACTTCTTGTCAAAAACAATAGCAGGTAAGTTGTATTTGTTCTCATCGGCACAAGCCTAAAATTCAGAGCTTCCATTGACATTTAAAGATCCTCTGAACTGAATTTACCCGTCTGTCCTTCCTCAATGTGATAGAAGAGTCCTCCCAACTAAAGACACACCCTGTTCTCATTAATTAATTAATAAAATTCCCCAATTAATTCCTATAATGGAAGCTCTACCTCACTGGTTTTCAGAGTGCAACTAACAAGCAAAAGTAGTGCCTGTAGTGTTGTCACATTACCTTCAACCGGTTTGTCTTTTTTTTTTTTTTTTTTTATTGGCATGGGTGCACCTCAGCATAGCACTTGCTTGTCGAGACAAGGTACACACACTCCACACTTTCAAGAGACGTTTTTGCATTCGCGCCGATTGGAATTCAGGCGCACGCATTCTTGTGGTATTTTGGGTGGAGCGAGCGTGGAGCGCTGTCCTACGATTCAAGGTGAAATCAAAGCAGTTGGCCTTGAGGAGCATGTCACATATTAGTGTTTTTCTCTTTATGTTATGTCCATGTGTGGGTTGGTGTGTGTGTGCTCTGTGAATGTGGGTGTTTGGGATTTTAGCAGCATGCTTCGTTTCTGTTTCTGCATCAAATATTCAGATATACAACTGTAAGAAACTGGTTTTATTTTAGTTGTACTGAAATCTTTAGAGCGGCATACTGATGATGAGCTGAATTAGGATGCTGCTGAACAGGTAACACCAGTATAAGACAGGTTTGGGCGATTTGACAATTTATACACTGAGATGAACTCATCATATTACAAATCAGAGAGCAGGGTAAATAGTAAGTATTTGAAAAGTAAAGAACAGCAGCTATTAATTCTAGAAATGGTGAGTAATATAAAGCATAATAGCAATACATGTTAAAGGTGTTATTCTACATTTTTCTTATAAATCCCATAAAAAGACCAAAACTACTGATGTGTTTGTCTGTCTGTGACCCACCGGTTCCTACCGAAGACATAAATCTAAATGTATTTATTATTATTATTTATTTGTGGAATAGTTTTGACAATGAAAAGGTGTAATACTTTAAATCGATTTAGAAAATATTTAAAAATAAGATGATTATCAAATGTAAAACAGGTATGAACACTAATGTGTATATGCATTTTTGTTTGGGACTTTTGGGGTATATTTAATACATGTATAGTTTATTTTGTTTCTTTCATTTTCAGTGTATAAATGTAATGAGAAGTGTACAAAATAATGAAAAGGTTAAGTGTAATAAGATTATACCTTTCCAGTCAACATGAAGTTGCTTTGGTTTGTCACTATTACAAAAGTAATTACTTATTGTTTTTAATAGCTTTTATATTTGTATTTCAGTTGTAAAAGTTGAAAACGACTGAAATAATCTCAAATAAATTAAAAAAACACCTCACAAATTTAGGAAATGACTGAGACCATTTTTAGGAATCAAACAGGAGGAAATAGTGCATTTGTTGGGGACTATTTTCAGCAGCAGATTAATCCACATGTGATGCTCTAGTGAGTATTAGTGGCAGCAGGATGGTATACTGTATGTTGGATTGAGCCAGAATAAACTACAGTGTGTGTTCATGGTGATGAAGGAACGTGTCACACCTCACTGTGTCACTGGACTCAAAGATATTCACAACTCAAAGACATTCAGTTTACTGTCGTAGAGGAGTAAAGAATCCAGAAAATATTCACATTTAAGAAGCAGGACTCAGAGAATTTTTACTTCTTTTT
Organism: Sebastiscus albofasciatus; assembly: GCA_916701655.1. Lineage (NCBI taxonomy): Eukaryota > Metazoa > Chordata > Actinopteri > Perciformes > Sebastidae > Sebastiscus > Sebastiscus albofasciatus. The sequence goes on from CAKAOI010011893.1 coordinate 25,278, forward strand.
TCTCTTAAAAGAAAGAAAATACTCTAATTAATCATCAAAATGGTTTGCAATTAATTTAATATTTGACAACTAATCGATTAGTCGTTGCAGCTTTACCTTCAGTGTTGGTTTTGGTCTTTTTATGGGATTTGTTGACAATAGTAAAACATAAAGAATACCACCAGATTTATCCCAGGCTCATAGGTGAGTATATTCTTGGAAATATGACAGCAAATTTGGAATTAATGTAGTAACACATCCATATATGGTGATGCAGAAGTTGCCACTTGTTTTATGGAAAGCATGACTCAAAGGATTTGAGTAAATTTGTATGACTTTATTTCTCGTCTCCTCACTCCCTCTGTTATCTCATTTTATGGTTTGTGTTTAACATTCTGACCTTTCATGTGGGCTGAGTTTTCTTTTGGTCTCAATCCTCAACATGTGCTGCTTCCTTTAAGATCTTATCACGTTACCGTTTCTTCTTTTCTCCCGTTCAGGTAAACGCAAAGCTCTGAAGCTGAACTTTGCCAACCCTCCGATCAAACCCACGACTAGATTCACACTGAACACGGCCGGGCCGCCCTTTCAAAACCCGCACATGTGAGTAAAAAAACCTTCGTCTGTTGTCGGATAAATCCAGGGTTACATTTAGTCTGTGTCTCTTTACACTCGCTTGTGTTTTTTGTTCAGAGAGAGGCTGCGAACACACAGTATCGAGTCATCAGGGAAGTTGAAGATCTCCCCGGAGCAGCACTGGGATTTCACCGCCGAGGATCTCAAGGATCTGGGCGAGATCGGCCGAGGGGCCTACGGCTCTGTCAACAAGATGGTGCACAAGCCGAGTAACCAGATCATGGCGGTCAAGGTGATTTACCTTTTTTGTGATATGTAGACATCCAGGTGCAGATTTCATGTGTTTGATTGTTCTGCGTGTTCGTTTCCACAGAGAATTCGGTCAACGGTTGATGAGAAGGAGCAGAAGCAGCTGCTGATGGACCTGGACGTGGTCATGAGGAGTAGTGACTGTCCTTACATCGTGCAGTTTTATGGTGCTCTGTTCAGAGAGGTGACATTTCACTCACATTCATTATTCTCAGGAATAAAGGGATATATTATAATTTCTCTATAACTCATGATTGACTTCCTTGTGTTTCAGGGCGACTGTTGGATTTGTATGGAACTTATGGCTACCTCGTTAGACAAATTTTACAAATTTGTATACTGCTCATTAGACGACGTGATTCCAGAGGAAATATTAGGGAAAATAACATTAGCTGTAAGTTCTTGCGTCCCACTTTTTCAAAAATAACAATGCCTAATTTTCGACTCCTGCTGCTAAACCATCTCTGTGTTTTGCAGACTGTGAAGGCACTTAACCACTTAAAAGAAAACTTGAAAATAATACACAGAGGTAAGACGATACTTAATCTTATTATCCTAATTATGTACAGCCTTCTGGGGGCGTCTGTTTAACCACCCGTTTCCCTTCACCCTCCCATCAGACATTAAGCCGTCAAACATCCTCCTGGACAGGAACGGCAACATAAAGCTGTGTGACTTTGGCATCAGCGGTCAGCTGGTGGACTCCATCGCCAAAACCAGAGATGCCGGCTGCAGACCGTACATGGCAGTAAGTAACATCGAGCTGTTGGTGTAGTGGACGTCATGAGAGATAAGAGCTGAGATGCTGAAATCAATCAAAAAGTGTCTGTGTTAGATTGTAAGACTTTGTGTTTACACCAACAGGACTAAAACGAAAACAAAAAAACTCAATTGTGAAACTCGTCTTAAAGGTCTCGTAGTGCAAAGGGACAGTGGTTCTCCAAAGTAAAAAGACTCTCTTAAATGTTCCTTCTGCAACAAATACAGTAAGATAGGGGTATGAATCAGGGCGTCTGACTCGTCTGCTGACACCAGACAGCAGTTATATTTTGATAGATAGATCCTGATGAATCATCCTTGACTAAGACCTGTTAGAAAAAGGGACATCAAGTCGACTCGGCTCATTAAATATGCATATAAAACAGGAAAATAACACAAGTAAAATCAAAATGAGAATCTAAGACATAAAATAATGCAAGTTAAAATATAGGGCTAAAATATAAACATCAATAATAGATTAAATATATAGTACGTTATGAGTAATGTAAGTTTGTATCTCAGGTTTTCTGTTTAAAAGAAATTGGAAATGTCCAAGCCTGAAGCGACATAACCCTGATGACATCACTCTGACATCATCGGGGTTATTTTCTTTCACGTTTTAGGAAGCTCCTTCATAGCCACAGAAGACATTAATGCATCTATTTTCACAGGCTGAGTCTCAACGATCGGTAAACTTGATGTGTAATAATGACAAATCTTGATGGACAGAATAGGTGGAGTCCCTCTTTAATAAAAAGACAAGTATCAATAGATTCATTGATTAAATGTCATCACAATTTCCTGTTTTGACCAACGTCCAAACATATTCAATTACAATTATTTAAAATGATGAAAAGCAGCAAATCCTTACATTTTAGAAGCTGAATGCTAATTAAATGATCGTTTTGTTCTCATTATCTCTACTGCTTGTTAATGAGACCATGTTTTTGGTGAGCATCCTCTGTGTGTGTTTGTTTTGTGTAAATACACGAGTGCATAATTGAAGAGCAGCAAATGTGTGGCAGTTCAGTGAGGTGATCTCAGCGTGGCGTCATCACTCCAGGTTATTTTCTGTCGTGGGGGTTACATCCCCTTTCCTCCTCTTAGCCTCCTCCCGGTCTCTCCACAGCAGTTTCCATTCTAAATTTGGTTAGGCACTATCACAACCCAGCGACACCACCTCACACACACAAACACACGCACACACACTGGCCAGTGAAAGGCCGAGGCCAGGAGCTTCATTCATGACGTGGAGCTTCCCACAGCTGTGAGCTCAGACTGCAGGAATCTCAGCTCCAGTTTCTTGTTTGTCTCCAGGTGTTCGATCACGACGCTGCCGGTTGCAGCAGGTTTAATGACGTAGAAAAACTGACCTCAGAAGTGCTTGGAAGCCTGACTTATTGTTTGGATATGTGGCTACGAAAGTACACAACGTGCTCTTTACCTCGGGCATTGACGTGTTGGAAGTAGGGCTGCTCCCTCGTCATCGATTAGTCAACTAATTGGTCATTTTGGTCTTAGTCAACTAAGATTTCTTTACTCGATTAGTCGTTTTTTATGCTTTTTTCATGCTAAATGACTTATTTCTAAGAAACTTATGAGCACATCTCTGGTAAACACAAGATTTAAAGTGGTACTTTTGTGTGACTCTTCGTGGTTTCACAAATGTATCGATTAGTCGACAAAATCGTATGAGTTTTAGTCGACTAAGAATTTCTTTGGTTGAGGACAGCCCTAGTTGGATGCATGAGGAATTTAGATTTTACAGAATCAGTAGCTTTTATTCACAACTCTTGGTGGTCATGGTTACGATGATATTTAGCTATAAGGGCTGCAACCAACGATTAATTTCACTATCGATTAATCTACCGACTATTTTCTAGATTAATCGCTTAGAGTCTGGAAGTCCAAGATGATGTCTTTAAATGTCTTGTTCTGTCAAAAACCCAAAGATATTCACTTTAATATGATATAAAACAGAGAAGAGCAGGAAATCTCCATATTTGAGAGGCTGAAAACAGCATTTTCTTACATTTTTTGCATGAAATATTACTCTAGCGATTAATCCATTATCAAAATAGTTGGCGATTTTTTTGCTGTCGATCGACTAGTCAACTAATTGTTGCAGCTCTAGTCTTGGTTATGATAATATTTGGCTGTTTAGGGCTGCAACTAAGAATTATTTGAATTATTTTGATTAAACAATTAATTATTTAGTCTATAAAATGAGGACAAATGCTCATCAGAGTATCCAGAGCCCAAAGCGTCACCTTTTAGTTGATTATTTAGTTTTAACAGCATTAAAAAAACAAACAAAGAAATTCAGTTTGTAATGATAAGAGACAGAAATCCTCACATTGGAGAAGCTGGAACTTCCAAATATATTAACTGATGATTAATCGTTTCCTCACTAATGTATTTGCTCGTGGAGACTAAACACTTGCAGTGTTGGCAGATGTGCGCGGGCTCTCTGCAGCAAGTCAGCTGCTGCTCCATAATAAAAACCCATCGTTGCTGCTGCTGCAGCACAGACTGTCCCACTCTGCTGGGTGACATCAGCATCTAAATCAGGCCTGTAAATGGGCCAGCGAGGTGCTTCCTCCTCTCTGCACAGCAGAGGCTTGGACACACTTCATCACCACGTCTGTTCTGTGGTTTGAACAGGAGGGGAGGTTGTGAATGACAGAAGTGATCTTGTGATGCAGCATTGAGGGATCATGCTGCTCATGTGTGAGCTGGAGAGCTGATGGCATCTTGTTGTGCAGGTGAAAACATGTCCAGAGGTGATGAGCTGTCTTGGTATTCTCAGGGGCGAGTTTGTCGAGCAGTGGATTTGTTTTGACCCAGTTTGGGCACGAACACCTGTTTTCCTTCTTATTAAGCAGTCTGGAACCAAAAAAAAACATTTCAGGTTCCTACATGGGCTTTAAAATTAAACACTTTTCACATCATAAAACTCCTCTTATGCATGATAAGTAGTAAAACCGGTAAGTATGAGAATCAAGATTCCTATCTTCTAAGATTCTGAATAGGGCTGCGACTAACAATTATTTTAATTGTCGATTAATCTGTCCATTATTTTCTCGATTAATCGATTAGTTGTTTGGTCTATAAGATGTCAGAAAATGGTGAAAAATGTCGACCAGTGTTTCCCAAAGCCCAAGACGACGTCCTCAAATGTCTTGTTTTGTACACAACTCAAAGATATTCAGTTTACTGTCATACAGGAGTAAAGAAACAAAAAAATATTCACATTTAATAAGCTGGAATCAGAGAATTTTCAATTTTTTTTCTTAAAAGATTACTCAAACCGATTAATCGATTATCAAAATAGTTTGCGATTAATTAAATAGTTAACAACTAATCGATTAATAGTTGCAGCTTTAATTCTGAACCGATTCACAGCTTCTAAAAATCGAGAACCTAGATATTGCCACTGATGGACAGTAATCCTACGCACCAAGTCAAAGCTGTTTCAAGCATTATTGTCTAATTTGTTGAAAACTCAAACAAAATACCAAATTTACAGTGTTATTGAGTACAATTTTATCTATGTAACATTTTTATTTTTTGTAGAATTTGAAGTTGTTATTCTTGAAGTCACAGAAATACAAAAAAGTTTTTTAGTAAAAAGTGTTTTATTTGTTTAACATGTTTAACATGAATAAATGCCTTTGGGTGTTTACATTATTGCAATTAGTTGATAAAACCTTTTCAAATATATAAACTCCATAATCTTATACACACACATCGCCTTAATTAGCGCGCAGCGGACTGGAGGAGATCCTGAAATCAGCACCACTATGTACTGAATATAGAATCGATTCTGAATCGAATTGAGAGATCCTGAAAGATTCACACGAGCTGTTTACTTGCAGCTTTGTACTGTGTAAAGTGTTAAAGAGTTTTCTAGTGATGGCAGATGAAGCCTTGAGGAGCTTTCTTTCTGTTTTAATGCTGAGAAGATTTCAACACGCACAGTGACATCTGGTGGTTAGTAAAACTTATAGCAGCCCTTCAAGACTGGAGCCCAAACACGACAACAACTCGCTGATTTAAAAGCTTCAGTCTCATTATTCACTATCCTTATTTATTACATCTATAATACTCTGGTTTATAAGTCCTGCAGTAATATTATTGTGCACGACAGTAAAATAGTTAGTAAATCAGAATCGAAACAGTTTATTGCCAAGTCGGTTTGCTCATTTGAGGAATTTGACTTGGTGCATAACAATAAACGGTGCAAAAGTATAAAGAGGTAATATAAAATAAAGATAAAATTTACAATAAAATATAAGAATGTATAGAAATATGTTATTAAAGTGTCTGTTTTTAAAGTGTACAGTTGTGCGGGGATGTAAAAGTCAGTCAGTGGGGGTCCTGTGTGTGCTCACTGTGGGTGTTTGAACTTCACGGTTGATATTTATGTGACATTTTAGATGAGTCATAATGTAATGTAGAGTGACTGGAGATTTATAGGCCTATTCATTAAAACATTACTTTTATTTACTTGGTATCAAATGTTCTTGTGAGCATATTTTTCAATTATTCTCTTCTTATCCCACTAATGTGTGTATCAGTAGAGCACAAAGTTTAACTGTCAAACTGAAGCGCTTTCTGAAGCTCCATTTCATTAATAATGTACTTTGCTGACTTGATTTAAAATGTCTTTTTGCCACAAGAACATATTGGTGGTAATATATCCTGACATTTATTTTCTTTCCTGCACAAACTGTATCATCCTGGTCACCAGAAAGCACACATGGGTTTTCAGGATATGTAAAAAAACCCCTATCTTTTCTAGACTCAAATTTGAATCTGTTTCCTGTTTGATTCTCAGCCAGAGCGAATAGACCCCAGCGCGTCCAGGCAAGGCTACGACGTCCGCTCAGACGTCTGGAGTTTGGGGATCACACTGGTGAGTCTCATACCCTCAGATATAAGAAAGCATCTAAGTCCTATTGTTCAGTATTTACATTTTATTTTTGTACCCATCGTGTATGCTTTAATAAATACAGTTGGACATCACATAGTTTCTCCCATGAAAGTGGGACACTACACCATCAGTGATGAGTGAATAATTTATATGTAACTGTGAGAAATAGCAGCTCTGCTCTTTTTCCCCAGAAGGTTAATGTTTTTATATTGTTCTTTTATGATGTTAGTGGAGGTGGTCTTTATTTCCTCTACTGTAAAACACTGCTGAAAGGAGATGAAGGGCTCCTACTACGTCAACTCCAGTTGATTTGTTCTGATTTGCACAATATTTTGTAGCGAGTTTATTGAAAAAGGCTCAAGAAGCTGATTGACTGCCAACCCACTGCACATTGTCAGTTATTTGTCTAGTGATTGTTTGACTGATTGTTTTATGCTGGCTCTTATTATATGATGCCAAGTCTACTTACAAACCGCTGACTCATTTTGAAACATAAAACTTTGTCGTGTTTTCCTTTTAATTTGTCACGAAACATCATTTTGGTTGTTTATAGCACAATAAGATGAGATGAAGAAGTGAAATAATCAGTGTACTTTATATACAGTATGTACTGTATGTAATTTACCACAACTGTAAGGTGCTAGAAAAGCTTGAAAATGCACCTTGAAAAGTGCTTGAATTTGACTTTGGAAAAGGTGTATTTATTTCTTTCTAATGTTATTTCACACCTGATTTGTAGTTTTAAAACACCAGTTTGCCCTGATCATGTTCTGTCCTGTGTTTCAGTATGAGCTGGCCACTGGGAGGTTCCCCTACCCAAAGTGGAACAGTGTGTTTGACCAGTTGACCCAGGTGGTGAGAGGAGACCCGCCGCAGCTCAGCAACTCGGAGGAGAGGCGCTTCTCTCCCAAATTCATCTCCTTTGTCAACGTGTGGTAAGGAAACACTGCTGGGAACGCATCATCAATATGTTACAGTTATAAAAAAATGGAAAAAGACGGTGTTAAATGTTTAGGATGCTCTAATGTAAGGAAATCGAACCTGTTAGTAGTTGGCTGTAGTAGAGGTGTTCAGCTGCTTGCTCTTTGGTCCCCCTGGTGGAAAAATGGTTGAACTGCATCCTTCTCATTTTAACACTTTTTTACTTTTCATCCTTTCTCAAGCCTTACAAAGGACGAGTCCAAAAGGCCAAAGTACAAAGAGCTACTGGTGAGTTCATCATGAAGGCTACTGGCCTCTCTGTATACACTCATAAAGTACCAAATGAAGGCTTTAAATGTTTTAAACTTTGGTATTTTTCAACCTGTGTCTAAGGGAGTAAAGGGGACAACAATTTCTGAAATTGGTCCAGTATTGAGAGGGAGCTCTGTAGACGTCCACTAAAAGTGCTTGTTTTCGGCATGACAGGCTCTGATTGTTGTTATAAGTGTCTGACATTATGGAAAGAGTCTCGCTCAAGGAGAAGTCTCGTTCTGAAATCCGGCGAGGTGACGTGTTGCCAGAAGACAGCGGTGGAATAGTGGAATACTTCCATGGTGGAAACGTTAGAGTGTGTTGTGTTGGAGTACAGAAAGCGTAGCTTAGTGTTATCTAAAAGACTTTCAATGTAATGGCTGAATATTTAGATGATTCCAACAATGTAGACGAGGTCTTTGAATTCGATGGCCGCCCGTATTTATTAGAACCAGAGTATACAGATATTCAGATTTCACAACGAGGCTTCTCCTTGAGTGGGACTTGGACACAATAACAAACAGACTGGATCAAGAGAAAGGTAAGAAATAGGTTTTATTTCTCTGTAGGATCCTTTCCATAAAGTTGTCAGACACCTATAATAACAATCTGAGCCTGTCAGCGGCAAAAACAAACACTTTTAGTGAACGTAACGTTACAAGTTTGTATTGACGTATAACTCGACTTTTTTTCTTTTGTCCACTCCAGAAATATCCGTTCATTCAGATGTACGAGGAGCGCTCAGTCGATGTCGCTAGTTACGTGTGCAGGCTCATGGATCAGATGCCGGCGTCTCCCAGCTCACCGATGTATATGGACTGATAGCGGGACAAGACAGGAATACATCCATTAAATATACACCAGTCTGCAACAATAAATGCATAAAGAAAAAAAAAGACAACAAAGTAAACAAAAGAAATCCTTGTGTAAATTTGCTTGGTCCCCTTATTGCAGTGTTAAAAAAGAGAATTGTAAAGCCTAAAAAGAAAAAAAAGAAAAACACCATTTGCAATAAAAGTGGTGTTCATTTCAGTCATGTCTGTATAATATATCAACACTTCTGTTTCTCTCTTGTTCACAAAACACACACACACACAGACGCACAACGTCATGTAAGTATAATAGCAGCTGAAGCAATCAAATCATATGGTCTTGACTCATCTTAATGAGGACACATCTCAGTGGTTAGTACAGTGATTTAAGAAAAAAAAAAAATTAAATAACTTGTATTTATAGAACCAAAATCATGTGGAGTATTTGATTTGGAGATTCTTCAACATACTGGAATCATGCTCTTTGTGAATTGTCCCACCTCTTCCATGTACGTAACTGAAAGCATTGTGTTTGGTATCTTAATGGAACTTTGCTTCTCTGGGTATAAAGCAGTTAAAACGTGTCGGTGGTCAGAATCATGTTAGACCTGCAGTCCAGTCTGAGTGGCTGCTGTCCTCACTGTGCAGTGGACTATATGCTGATATACGAATAAAGAGGGAGAAAGGAAATGTGTCTTCTCTTTTCTTTGCATGGGTTGAACATAAGTATATGGGGGTTTTATATCTGTGTATTCTTAATCTGATGCTGCATGTGGTCCTGATGCACATCTGGTTATTCAATCTAGAACAATAATTAAAGCAATGTATGACAAAGCATATGACTAAATTTCTGATGACTCAATGAGTTACTACACAGCTAGTGGGATATTAGAAGTGTGTACTAGGCCAAAAGTATGTGGACGCTTACATTATTGTCACGTGTCTCATTGCAAAGACACTCATCAATCTGCTGCTACTATTATTGGAAGGTTTTCCACAATATTTCAAAACCTAGCTGCAAGTACACAGTCTTGGCATGTAACTAAGTACATTTACTTCTAAATCTTGAAGTACTTCCATTTTATGCTACTTTATACTTCTACTCTTGGAGGTAAATATTGTACTTTTTACTCCGCTACATTTTTCTGACGCCTTAAATACACCTTTGTAGATTCAGATTATTAATACAAAATAAAACTAAACTAATAAATGATGATTTATTATTATAGATTAAGCTACCCAGCATGATATGAAGTGATTCAAATTATCTCTACCTTTACCAGCTGCAACAATAAAATGATGAATATAATAATGCATCAATAATTATAATCCAATAATACATATTATTCTGAATAATGAGTACTTTTACTTTTGGTAATTTAAGTGTATTTTGATGGTAATACTTTTACTTAAGTAAGAGTTTGAATTCAGGCCTACTGTTTACACTGTATTATTGCTGCTTTTACTTAAGTACAATATCTGAGTACTTCTTCCACCTAAAAGAGGTAATCCACACACTTAACATCGCAAACTCCCAAAGGATGGATGTCATAATATTGGTTGAAATTCATTGGCTCTAGCTTACACAAGTTGACAGCATATTTTGTTTCACAGGAAGAAAAGACAACTGGATTTTGATATAAAATAATAATTTATAAAAATGTTGTCATATTTTTGCATATATTGTTAAATAGATAGATAGATAGTAACTTTATTGATCCTGAGGGAAATTCAAGTTTCCAGCATCACAGTTCCATAGTGTAAAACATGCTAGCAAAAAAGGCAGTAAAAAGTCAGTAGTGCAAAGTACAAAGTACAAAACAAAATATACCAGATATAAAAATACAAGGAGATGAAGAAAACTGTTAAAACTGAATATAGTGCAGGGTAACAGCTTTGATACACGACTATTAAAAAAGTAAATATAGTGCAGAGGAGACTGTTAGAAATGAATAAAGTGCAGGGTAACTCCAGTAGCTTAGTCTCTGAAAGTGCACTGTGTGCATTATTATCTGTCCTGCAGATGCACACTATGACCGGGGGATGTGATCAAAAAGGATTTTTTCATTTAATATCAACTCTTATTATTAAAAAAATAATTAAATGAATTACATTTTATTTATTCATAGACATAAATTCCCTGTAGAAGATAGGAAAGACTTGCTGATAACAGCACAATCTGAACCCAGGCTTAATAGAGGTAGTTCTATCCCCGCCTCCCTCTCTGAAAGCGCCGCTATGATTGGTCCACAGACTTGCTATATAGCTCTACCCACCAATGAGAGACGAGACTTCGTCGACGTCATCATTAGATGCCGGAAGAGAAGTGTCACATGTGTCAACCTCAACCTCTAAAGTCCTGCTGAATGAGCTACTTTTAGGTGATTAATCCTTTTAAAAAAGCGTGTGGAAATGTATAAACGAGCTTTAACTAATTAATCAGCGCTGGTTATTGTAATTATTGTGGCGTATTTTAGTATGAATAGAGTCCATTTGAAGCTCAGGTCCTTCACTCTGCTGGTTATTAAAGGCATATCTCTCTCTGGTGGTCCTGTGGCTGCCACAACAAGCTGTGATTTTCCTCTCCACCGGACTGCTTCCCAGTTTTTCCGAACTATGGCTACTAACACTACTAATAACCCGGAGACAAGGCAGCAGCAGGGGTTTAGGAAAGCCAAGCAGAAGGAGCCTCTGAGGCGGGTGAAGACCAAAGAGAGCCGCAACAAACGGGACGTCCACGGACCGTCCACGGTGTACCTGCAGGTGGTCGGTGCTGGCAGCAGAGACAACGCTGCGTCACTCTATGTCTTCTCTGAGTACAACAGGTAGTGTATAAATACATTTATACATTCAGTATACAAATATCTGTAATGAGTTTCAGTAGCTCACAGGCTTTTACTTTGAAAATCACATGTGACACAAATAGTTGAGGTACAAAGTGTTGCAGGGAAAATTAAAGTACTGGCTTTTTAAAGAAAGGAGGGCATAAACTGGCACCATTATTAAAACATTAACAATATAGTAAGATGTGGTCCCTTAAAGCATAAGTAGGCAGTATATTTTTTGGCATCATTGGGCAAAAATCCCATAATAACCTTTCAGCATATTGTAATTAAAGAGACTGTTTGTAATAATCAGAAATTGCTTGTAAATGGCGACACCTGTGGCCGTTAAGTCAACGAAAGTCAGCGTCGGGCTCGCGCTTGTGCTCGCTCTACATAGACGTGAATGAGCATCGCTCAACACAGTGAGGCGACACACATCAGCTAAACCACAATATCACTCTATATTTCACCTGCATGGCAGTAATGTTAGCTGACCAGACGAAGGTCTCTCCATGAATCACTGCTGATCCTAGTGTTAGCTTTTCCTGCTTCAGCCTCCCGACCGCGGCCGGAGGGAACAGGGGAGACACCGGCACCCGGTCGGAGACGATAACGTTTCTCTCTGCGGAGCCCCATCACTTCACAAGACACGGGAAACCTCTGTTGGTCTGGAGGAGCTGCAGCATTTATTTCTGCACAAACGTTCACTGTACATTCACTAGATATTCTCAGAGCTAAACTAACTCTTCTGCAGTGTGGAGTGTGCGCGCATCCACGTGAGCGTGGGGCGAACGTGTGCTGTGTTTGAGTGAAGGCAGGCAGGCAGAGGAGCAGAGTACAGCAGAGACTCCGGCCCTGGAGACCAAAGCTACGGTTTCCCCGCATCCTCCGACCGCGGCCAACACTGTTTTGCAAGACGGGCTTCACTAGATATAACTTTGCGGTTTTGGTGCTTCCGTGTAGTTTGTGTTGGAGTCTTGTCTGAACAGCGTAACCACACGCGAGTGCGCATGGGACGTCTACCCGGATTGATTTATACGTGTAAGAAGTTGCAAACAGTCCCTTTTAAAGTGTTCGGAGTGAAAACTAGACTTCTGCACCTCCTCATGGCTCTGTTTTCAGGCTTTTAAAAAAAATCTAGCCCGTGACGGTAGACTTTGGCCAATCTCAGGTCATTTTCAAAGAGACACTGAACAACTAGACATAATATTATGACTAAACCTGAAGATATCATGCAGCCTACAAAGGACCAAATTGACACCACATGTTATCCAACAGCATTATTGTCACATAGTTATTTATTCACAACCCCGACTATAACTTCCCTCCTCTCTGCTGCAGATACCTGTTCAACTGTGGTGAAGGAACACAGAGACTCATGCAGGAACACAAGTAAGCTGGTTTGAAAACATGTTGTTTATCATCGTAGTTATTCTGATGACTGAGATAATTCATATTCTTGTGTTTTTTCTCTGACAGACTGAAAGCTGCTCGATTGGACAACATCTTCCTGACCAGACTGAGCTGGGAGAACGTGGGAGGTTTATCAGGTCAGTGATAACCTGGGAAGTACAGCTCCCCTCGGCTCTACGGAGATTCAGTGTTTAGCTGTCTGACACACAACTTTACTGTTCTGGTTCACTCTCAGCGCCCTGCACAATTAATCGAATATTAATCGCGATCACGATTTTGGCTTTCCACAATTAAATGAACATGATCAACTGCGATATTGACGTTTAAAATGCACGTTCTGCTCATAGAAAACTCTGCTGCATATCAAATCAAGCGCTTCCTAAACAAAAATCCAGCCACCAGCCGGCGATCGAGATGTTTTGGCTTCACTTTGGGGATAGATATTATCTGTACAACCAATGTGTTTATGATTAATTTCAGAGCATACAATTGTTTATCTAGCCTCTTAATGTTGCTAATTTCGCTCTCAAAGTACACCAGATTGATGCATTTAATTTTAAAATGTAGCTAGCAAAAGGGTAGGGTGAATATTCCTGTATTTTTTCATATTGCAGAAAAAAAATATTGCAATGTCAGTTTTTTCCAACATTGTGCAGCCCTAATTTGTACATTAGCAGGACTGTAGCACAGCATGGAAGCGAAAGCAGCGCTCTGTTTATTTAAATGTTAAAGTGCAATAAAAATATGTGGTCACTAATGAATAATCGTGATCTCAATTTTTATCAAAACAATCGTGATTATCATTTTGGCCATAATCGTGCAGCCCTACTTGTATATAAGAGCAACTGTAGAGAGCAACAATTATTTTTGATTCTGGTTATCGGAGATTGCAGTTCTTTTGTGTTGTTTCCTCTGCAGGGATGATATTAACGTTGAAGGACACTGGTGTCCCAGAGTGTGTCCTCTCTGGACCTCCACAGCTGGTGAGAGTCTCAATCATACAGTCTTCACTGTTTGTACGTCTGCAGAATGTATTCACTTCACATCTACTGTCTCTCTTCTTCTTCTTCTTCTCTGCCCTTTTTTAATCAAAGGAGAACTATCTGAACGCCATTAAGTCATTTTCTGGACCACTGGAAGAGATCAAGCTGTGTACGTTGAATGTACTGAACTGAATAAGCGTTATTATTTCTGTGTGATATCAGCATCGTGTGACGTTTTACTGTGTCATGTACTCTTAGCGGTTCGACCGTACACCGAAGAGACGTACACAGACAATACCATGACGGTTTATCAAGTGCCAATATTTGGTGAGTTAAAATATTCATGCTCTTTTTTTTCTTTTGTCTTTTTGATTTTCACTTAGACTTCTTACAGTGTTTTTGATGGACAGCTGACTCTTATTGTGTTTTCACTCACAGCCAAGGTGAGGGGAGACGACAAAAAGCTCTCCCCCGGGTCGGGCAGCAACAGTAGTCCCTCTCCTAGTCCTCCCTCTCCCAGGAGAGACGATCCAGGCAGTCCAGGTGAGACAAATCCTGAAGCTTGGTCTTAATCACGGTTTGTGAAAATGATCTGGTAGTTTCAGAAGTTCGCAGAATCATTTTCAACTTTTCAAAGTTATAACAATTCATCCTGAGGGGAAACATGAACGTTTGAACCACATTTCCATCCAATAGTTGCTTTAAAAAAAAAAAAGTCAAACTGAGGTCTAAATGATAAGTCTAAAATCACTTAAATGTTGAGTGTCCCACAATGCAATGCACAGTGCAAATGAAGGGGCTCCATTCAGATATCGATGTGTTTTCAGCGACACAACGAGTGATGTTTGTTTCTACTATCTTGTAGGCGAGAGACGAACAGCAACTAGAGATACCTCTCTGGTGGTTTCCTTCATATGTAAGGTAGGAGACTGTAGACATGTTGTCGTCCTGTATGTGATGTTCACCATGAAGGAACTCTGTGTCTGACATTCTTCTTCTTCTTCTTTACTTTTACAGCTTCACCCAAAGAAAGGGAGCTTCTTAGTGGCTCAAGCCAAGGAGCTCGGTTTGCCTGTGTGAGTGGAGTTTTAATACAAATGGGCCAGAATATGGGCCAGTTGTTCTGTTAGTGAAAATGTACCAGGTCAGATTGTATATTATCCTTACTGATTTCATTGATTGACTCAAACTGTCAATGCAAAGCCCTCGAACTGAATCGGATTCATACAGCTGTGCACAATGTCTAGTTATTGTTAGTTGTATTAGTTTTGTTATTATTATTATTATTATAATATGGTTATATTATTATAGTATTCTTTATTATATATTATTATTATTATTATTATTATTATTGCTATATGTTCTCACTATGTAACTGAAACTTGGGTTTTTGTTATCACTTTGTTTGTTTAATTGATTTATCGATTGATTTTATTTCAAAAAGGCACATGTGATATTCAAGAGAATACAGTTCACAATAATAGAACAACCAAGCGAGTGATAACAATAACAACAATAATAAAGAGGAAATTACAAGACAAAAATAAATAATAATGAAAAAAAAAACAAGTTGCCAATCAGGAATTAAGGTACATAGATATTTATATCTTATTATATTTATTTTTATTTTATTTATAAAGATATAGGGCTCTTTGAATTTTAAAACATTTCATATTTCTTGTAAAGTATTATCTTGTTTAGATATGCTTCAAATATAGGAATAGTTTTTAAGAAAATATTTTGATAAGATAATTAAGTTATTATTCCCAAACTCTGTTTTCTTGTCCTCCAAACTTTATATTTTCAAATGTTAGCTTCGGAATAATTTGATCATTATAATTTATCCAATATTGAAAAGCATCCCAAAAGTTTATCTACAAGAGAACAAAAATATGTTCAATGTTTTCAATGTCTGAAAGTTATAGAAAGTACAAATATTCAAATCTGAGTTAAACCTTTTGAAGTAGGAAGACATTACACGTTCATCATTTTAAAATCAACTTCTTCAGCCCTAGGTGGAATCCCAGAGCCCAAAGTGACGTATTAAAACCTCAAAAATATTAAATTTACAATGAGATAAAACAGAAAAAACAGGAAAATCTTACATTGGAGAAATTGGAACCAGCATGTGCTTCTTTCAGCACTACATTAATTAGTTTCATCATTTTAAATATCTTGTAATAAAGCTGCAGTTCAGAAACTCTAATCATGAAACCTTTTTCCCACAGAGGCACAGCAGCCATCGGTCCACTCATCGCCGCTTTGAAGGACGGGAGAAGTGTCACATACGAAGGCAAAGAGGTGCCGTATAAAGACGCCTCTTTTTGATATGAACCTCCATTTTATCAGGCTGCTGCTCTGAACTGGATTTCTCTCTGTCCTGTAGATCCGGCCGGAGCAGGTTTGTACTCCCACTGACCCAGGACCAGTCTTTATCATCGTCGAGTGTCCGTCTGAGGAGTTTGTCGATGCTGTTTGCACCAATCGGCAGCTCAGAAGGTTCGATTATCTGCGATGTACATTTTAAGAACTCATTAATGATGTTTATTTATCTGAAATAAAACGCACTGTATTTAAATTGAGTGTCATCCCCTCTAGATACCAGACAGGAGGGACAGAGGACTCTGCTGCGCTGGTGGTCCACATGACTCCAGAGGCTGTCCTGACATCCGATCAATACAAAAAGTGGATGGAGAGGTTTGTATTCTCCTACTTTTGAAACCAGAATCCATAGAGATTCCTGCTTTTTTTTTAACATTCAGTTAAGCTGAGAGTTTTCTGTGTGTTTCTGCAGGTTTCCGTCCACAACAGAACACCTGATCCTGAATGAACAAGTCTCTACGTTCCACAACGTCAGAAGTCACAAGATTCAAGCTCAGCTGAACATGATTCACCCAAACATCTTCCCACAACTCAAGTCTTACACAACAAAGGTACCACAAAACCAGTTTTTATTTCTGTAAATTCAATGTATTTACAGGGTGAGGAGTCTTGATTGTACAGGTTAAAATGAAATCACTGGTTCTGACCCCCACTAGGGGTCGCCAAAGCTTCACGGGGGGGTCGACAGGGCTTTTTGATTTTAATGGGTGTAAGACAACAGTTGGCCTATATCTCAGCATTTCATTCATTTCTGTGATGAAAACTAAATGAAATAGTTATTTTTAAAGTTTGGATCATTATTTAAGATATAAACAGGATAAAAGCACGGTGAAAACCTGAACACAGGAAACTTCCGTCTCTGCTAAACAGCCTCGTCCTGCATTAGAAAAGTACTCAGTTACAACAACCAAAGAGCTAATAAAACAATGGCCAATCATCGGGGAGAAAATGACACAGAATTTGTCAAAAAAGAAGCCTATTAAGACTGTACGATTGTTAAAAATCAAATAAAAAAATACATAATATAGACAGAGAATTGTATTAAAAGTTCCTAAAATAACCGGAAAACTCATCTCTTTAATTAAAATCTCTGTAATAATCGCAGGAAATAATCTGCTCCAAATTCATCCAAATTGCTCGTTTCACACAGATATCCTGCAGTTATTGTGTTCACTATTTGGGTTAATTGTGCAGTTTATCAGTTGTTTTGTACTGTTATTGTTATGCATTGAATATAATATGAGATATCCATAAAATATGTCACTTAGTCATTTTACTCAATGATAGAAAAGAAAGGTTTATGAACCAAACACTGCTCTAGGTAAAACGTAAACTGTAAATTCTCTGCAGATTTCTTCCTATTATGTCCACCTCATTCTTCATGTACTGCACAATTAGGGATACGTTTCTAATTCTTAAAGCTGAAACTCATTGCCAATTATTTGATTCGTCAATTGACGGAAATTATTCGACAACAATAATCATCATCGATTGTTTGTCATTTAACAACATTCAGTTTCTCCATTGTTTGGATTTACTGCTTTTTTCTGTTTCCTACCTTTAGTAAAGAGATAGGGCTGCAACTAATGATTATTTTCATTATTGATTAATTATCAATTGACAATTATTTTTCTAGATTAATAGATTAGTTGTTTGGTCTATAAAATGTCAGAAAATAGTGAAAAACGTCCAAGGTGATGTCTTTCAATGTCTTGTTTTGTCCAAAGATATTCAGTTTAACATGAAATAGCAGGAAAATGTTGCATGAAAATTGACTTTAACGATTGATAGATTATCAAAACAGTTGCCGATTTATTTTTTTACTGTCGATCGACTAATCAATTAGTAGATTAATTGTTGCAGCTCTTTTAATAAATGCCTTTGGGTTTTGGACTGTTGGTTAGCCAAAAACAAGATATTTGCAAACGTCACCATGGACTCTAACGGGCATTTGTCACAATTTTCAAACATTTTATCATGACATTAATTGGAAAATAATCAGTAGAGTTAACCGCAGTCATCATTTATTTCACATTTTTGGTACGTAGCAAAACCTGCTATCATTTTACGCACATCATATCATATAATATACTATGAATTATTTTATAATCATTCACATTTGCTCCATTATGTTTTTATGTACTGTTTCTTTTATGACAGTATTGACGGCAGTGGCTCTTAGTAACAATGGCTTTTAAAGCAGAGTTCACAAAGTGATAAATCAAGTGTTGGCCGTAAAAGCTTGTGTCTTTATTCCCAGGAGGCTCAGGCTGCCCTGCATGTCCCCAACGTCAGAGCCGAGTGTCTGCTCAAGTTCCAGCTCAGACCCGTAATGGAGTGGCAAAGGTTAGTCTGTCCTTCAATCCCCCCAATTTAGCCGACATTACTCTGCAGCTCGGAGCGCTGCCTTGTCACAGAAAACAATCTGGAATGGACCATTGCACTCGGCCGCCCGCTTCTTCTTTCTTCTTTTTCAACCTCGTCTTACAAGTGTCAGTGTTTTTTTCTTCACCGTTTTCTGTCAAGTTGTGTAGAGGCGCATCAAGGTCAGATGTGGAAAGAATCCCCCCGCCAGTGTTGTTGCGGGCAGTGGTGTGTGTCTTCTTGACTCTGTATCTCCTTCGTTAGAGACGCCATCCCCTCCTGCAACACGGAGGAGTTTGTGAAAGAGGCGTCTGAGGTCCCAAACTTTCTGGAAGAGTGCAAGAAGATTTGCTCCACTGACACTGCTGCAGAGCTTTCTGGTGAGTTTCTCCCCTCTCTAAACCCCAGAGGGATGTTTTTTTATCGTTTATAGCCCAACAAAATGTTTCTTACTTTTAAGTGGATGGTCCTTCGGTGATGTGAAAGAAGTCATTGTAGAAAATACGGTTCTGTTTTCCACTGCAGGGAACGGAGATAAACACCCAGAGGTGGTTTTCTTGGGAACCGGATCAGCTCTTCCCATGAAGATCAGAAACGTCAGTGGCACTTTAGTTAATATCAGGTACGGATCTCAGGTTATACTATAGTGACGTCAATAGTTGGACTGCACCTGGAAATACTTCTGTCAAAAAAAAGTTTTCTTCTTAAATTTGTTCTTGAGAAAGGTCCCTAAGAAAAGTCAACGTCTGATTCATGACGTGTTCTTAAACTACAGAATTGTTCGTACCTGTGTTCTTATAGTGATGAATCCCATTGTCTTTGTGAGTTGAAAGTGTGTGCTAGTTGATCGTAAACCCTAATCACCCCTCCAGTCTACATAAAAGTGCATGAGACTGCAGGGTCGTGTGCACACAGAAATTGGAAAGAAAAGTTGAGAGAATAAGAATGCCCAAAATAAAAGTCTAAAGAGGGTGCAGCACTGTCTGACTCCAAAACGTTAAAAAAGACTTCATTAGTTAAGAAGTGGAGGTACTTCTGCAGGAAGTGAATGCCAAACGAGCGGTCACATGTAGTAGCGTCAGTAGTGGATATAAAATAATAAAAAAAAAGATGCATGGGATACTGTTGTTCATTCAGTGTTGAAGTGCTAATACTTATTTATTTAAAAAGATCATAATTGTTTGTATAAAATTAAATTATTAGAAAAATATAAACGATAAAAAAATATTATTGTAATTTAAATCCTATATTATACAACTTTAGAATTGAAGAAAACACAATAACTAGTTATTTTGCAAATTATGTCAGCGCCCAAATGTGCTTAAGTCTGCTCTCGAGTTTGCGTAGATTCTTTTCTGACCCAAGAACAAATCCCCTCAAAAGGAAACAATGGTGAACGTCAGATTCTCTGTGAAAACTGCATCAGAAAAAAGTCATTCTTCTTCACAGTTGGTGAATGAAGCCTACGTCCAGTAATGATGTCCGTCCTCTGTTTGTCTGCATGTAGCCCGAGTCAGTCGGTGCTGCTGGACTGTGGAGAAGGAACCTTCGGTCAGCTCTGCAGACACTACGGGGACGCCGTGGACGACGCTCTGTCCAAGATCTCCACCGTCTTCATCTCTCACATGCACGCTGACCACCACACAGTAAGCAGCTGTTCATGAGAGCCATGGTGTGGTTTAATACATGAAATCATTTTCAGTGTAAAGTGAGCTGCTTCAGAATAACCTCCTCTGTTTTGTCTTAGGGGCTGCTGATGTTGCTGTATCAGAGGGAAAGAGCGCTGGTATGGAAAGGAACAGATTGTTTCCTTTTTGGTCATTTAATGTTTGAAAAGGACTCATAATTATTCGTAAATGTTTTTTTGTCTCTTAGACAACGTTAGGGAAGTCATTGAGCCCCATCTCCTTGGTGGCCCCAACCCAGATCATGACTTGGCTCAGCCAGTACCACGATTACTGCGAGGAGATCCTCAACCATATCAAGTATGTTAACGCAAAGACGTCTTAAAGAGTAACTAAACCCCCAAACCAGTAGTGTTGTTGATGGATTCACATCCATATTTTGTCACATTAGTGCAAATTATTTCAATTCTACATATTGTGTTATAAATATGCATAGTGAGTGCCCTCTACTGGTGGAAACCAGGCTATTGAATTCTGCTATTAGCTGATCTAGAGGCAGCTTTCGTCACCAACCAACTTTCCTCCCTGCACCTCCTTTTAAAACCAACAACTCACTGAATATTTGAAGGCATTTCTGCTTATTTTGTTGCAATTTGTTCTTGAAATTAATAATAAAATATATTTTCCGTATTTTGTCATATCGTCAAGAATATTATCATCGCAGAAGTACCCTGAAATATTGTGAGATAAATCCTTTAATTGAGCCAACACCATCTTTGCCTCTAATAGCAAAGTTAGTCGTGAGCATTACAGCCTCACTGGGTCGCTAACGTGGCTGTATATTTTTATTTTTTGTGGCTTGACGTGTTTAATATCACGGGTTTTGTGTTTTGTGTTTTGTGTTTCAGCTTTATCCCTAACAAAGTCCTGGTTGACGGTGCTGAGGAGCCCAAGCAGAGGACAAAGTCCTTCATCCAGGCGCTGCTGAAGAAGAATGATATGGAAAAGGTGTTTTAATATCACATCCTTCATTATTAATTAGGGCTGTCAATCGATTAAAATAGTTAATCGTGCTTAATCGCAAATAAATCACACATTTTTTTTTTATCTGCTCAGAATGTACCTTAAAGGGAGATTTGTCAAGTATTTAATCCTCTTATCAACATGGGAGTGGACAAATATTGATGCTTTATGCAAATGTATGTATATATTTACTATTGGAAATCAATTATCATCACAAAACAATGACAAATATTGTCCAGAAACCCTCACAGGTACTGCATTTAGCATAAAAAATATGCTCAAATCATCACATGGCAAACTGCAGCCCAACAGGCAACAACAGCTGTCAGTGTGTCAGTGTGCTGACTTGATTATGTCTTGCCCCAAACTGCATGTGATTATCATAAAGTGGGCATGTCTGTAAAGGGGAGACTCGTGGGTACCCATAGAACCCATTTTCATTCACATATTTTGAGGTCAGAGGTCAAGGGACCCCTTTGAAAATGGCCATGCCAGATTTTCCTCCCAAAATTTAGCGTAAGTTTGTAGCGTTATTTAACCTCCTTCTCGTTAAAGCTATCTTCACTCTAGCTTTAAAACTGAGCCGGCTACAACCTAAAAATCGCAATTTGCATTAACATGTTATTATCACATTAAGTTTGACAGCCCTAATATTAATAATGGCTTCACATTTGTTGTTTATTTTTAAAATGTACTTATTATTTTTGTTTGTGTCTCAGTTTCAGACGTGCACGGTGCGTCACTGTAAGAACGCCTACGCCTGCAGCATCACTCACCAGTCGGGCTGGAAGCTGGCGTTCTCTGGCGACACCATGCCCTGCGATGCGTTCGTACAGACTGGTTAGTACAGTACGGTACCACTCAGAGTGATTAACAAGTGTATCTACACGGACGTACTGTATGTAAGAGCAAATTGAGCGTACGCTTTTCAGAGCTTCATATAAGGTCATCTAACTGTATCTGAATAATGTATCAGCTGTGTTCTTAATGCTCTCGATCACTCTCGTAGCTGGCAGCCTCTTTCTAAAGGTTCCTGAGGGATCACACTTCATTGGCTCTTCTTAAATTGCTTGACTGGATTCTGTCCAAGCAGAGCCTCCCAGAGACAGCGAGAGTATCCCACGCCTGTTCATTATAGATGGCTCGGCTCAGCGGACAAACAGGGCGTGGCGGTTCTTGATTACGCCGACTACCTGATTGATTTCCTGTGGGACGGGAAAAGGCTGGAAGTGCTTCAGGCCTCTGATTCCACTTTCTTTTTTGGGGTTTTTGCAGGGAAGAATGCAACCTTACTGATCCACGAGGCCACGCTGGAAGACGGGCTGGAGGAGGAAGCGGTAGAGAAAAGACATAGGTGGGGGGGAAAAATAAAACAAACTGCTTTAATGCAGTTTATGAAAATTAATAAAAGTAAAAAAGGTGGCAGTTAAAGTTCTATGAGACTACAAAAAGAAATGCACTTTGAGGTTGCACTTATTTCTGAGTGCATTGTTAACATTTATTTACTCTCCACAGATATTGACATTGATTTTTGCACCTTTTTTATGGTGCCAGAGTGAGAATCTGTCTTCACAAAAAACATCTTTTATGTCCATAGAAAACAAATGTTTCCCCTCTTCAGAGAGAAGGCAGTGAATCTCTGACTTTATGCTTCATGTTTTCTGACAGCACGACCTCCCAGGCCATCGGTATCGGCATGAGGATGAACGCCGACTTCATCATGCTGAACCACTTCAGCCAGCGTTACGCCAAGATCCCTCTCTTCAGTGAAGACTTCACCGACAGAGTGGGGATATCATTCGACCACATGAGAGTAAGTATCTGTAGAACAACGATGTTATCTTCTCCGCCACTGATTCTCGATGTATATCACCCGGAACTTGACAGCTATCTGCTGCTGCATTGAATTAACTTCTTTTTTTTCTTCTGCTCCTATACGATTGCATCTGAATGCATTTTAACAAAGTTTTTTAGTGGTGGTTCTACTTTAGATATATCTACACGGCTTTTAATAGAGAATGTAATGTGACTGTGGCACCAGCATCAAACTGTGAAATATCAAAAGTTGCTTTCAGATGGTGAGATTGTTATTCTTTCTTTCACTGATTCTTTAATCAAATAATTCCTGATATAAATCTGGAAACTTGCCAATTGTAAATGATAATGAATTTAAAGCAACATAGTTTTTCATGCTCTGGTCATTTTTGAGATTATGGGCTTCCATAACACGTCTTGTTTCAGACTAGTGGAAAGAAAATATCCAAAATACACATTTAGGTGTTTATTTTACTACTTTGTCTATTTGTGTCAGTAGATTTCTCCTAAATTCATCTAAAGTTAGCATTAGATAATACTTCATTTGCATATTTAAACATAAAATGTCTGAAAATAATTAAGGTCGTAATCAACTGGGGAAGTTTCATGGTGATATCTATTAGTTAACATTTTCTTTTTACCCTTTTCACCTACATATCTTTAAAGGCTGTTTCATTCCCATCTATATTTTTAAGGTTTTTAAAGAGGAGATTGAACATATATCATTCATAGCTTAATTTATTTCACATTTTATTCTTAAAAACATGGCGAAATGTTTTTTTTTATGGCTGTTGACAGTATTTTTGATTTATGGAGTGATACAAACAGATATCTTCTGTAACTTTGACTCGAATGCATCAACAAAATTATTACAAAATAATTAATAGTGTTAAATTAAACCAGAATTTTGAACCTGGCTTTATCCAATGTTCAGATTTCTGTTCTGTAAATGTATTTATGTAAGAATAAACTAGCATACTGCACAATGCAAATCATCCAAAAAGAATATACAGTACTTTAATTTGACAAAACTATCCTGAGTTAAAATTAGGAGGAGATAAGGGACGAGAAATGGCCAGCAGGGGGCATGAATTAACTGTTCTACCGAGGCAGCTGGAAATGAATGAAAACTATAAGTCTAAATATGATTTAATAAAAGGAAGTGGCAACCAGAAAAGTTTTGAGCCTCCAAGTTGAAAGAAACTCAGACAAGAAGAGTGTTAATATGAGACTGCAGGCAGTACGTCTGCCTGAACAGCTTTATATTGGTTTAGTTGCTGATTCCTAAAGTACATAAAGATTCCTTCCTTTTAGATGAAAGGCTGAACACATGTTAGTTGTAAGACAGTATTTATGAGCTTCACTCTCTTTAGGAGTTATAATTCAGACCCTGGTGCAGTCGGTTGACCATTTTCTCCATTTCCTCTCTGCTCAGATTCGCTTTGGGGACTTTAAAATCCTCCCCAGGCTCATTCCCGCACTTAAAACCCTCTTCGCCGAGGAGATCGGCGAGATGGAGGAGAGACGGGAGAGGAGGGAGCTGAGGAATCCGAGAGGAAGCAGCTCTGAGCTGAACAGCGAGCAGACGACGCCCGACATGGGCCGAGCAGCCAAAAGAGACCAGGAGGAGGAGGCGGCGACGCACGATGTGGAGACGAAGAGGCTGAAGACCAGCTGAAAGCCTGACTGACAGACAAACAGACTTTAACTGAGAGCATCCTGAGTTGTTTTTATTTAAATGAGTTAGAGGTTTTTATTTGTCTCGCGTGGTTTCATTGAAGAAACAGCAATGTATATTTCCTGCATCGCAGTGTGCAAAGATGAGCTGTGAATCTCGGTTTGGCTTTTTCATTAAACAGAATAAAGTGATGCCACACAGTCTGTAGTTTACAATCGGTCACTAGACGTGTGAATCAGTGGTTCCCAACATTTTCATAAAACATAAAGCTCTATCAACACCAGCTGTCATGTTCCACATATTTTTATTTGAATGTATTTTAACTTCTGATTTTATTTAACACTATTAATTATTTTAATAGATATATGTAAGGGATAATGTACAGCGAGCCGGTCATTATTGTGAAAGAAACCCAGACTTCTCATTGCCCTGAAGGAGATTCTTTCGCAATAATGACTTGCTAGCTGTACATTATCCTGCTTATTACACGGCTACTTACTGATGAAATCAATATTTTCACACAAAACCGGCATGCCAGAGTCCGACATCAGAACTACGCCCATAGCAACGGTCTGCTATACATAGCAACGGTCTGTTATAAAGAAATCACAGAACGCAGTGATTGACCAATCAGAATTGAGTATTCGACACAGCCGCGTAATAAATATTTTTAAGACATCAGGACATTAAATGTCAGAAAATGGTGAAAAATGTGGACTAGCGTTTCCCAAAGCCCAAGATGACGTCCTCAAATGTCTTGTTTTGTCCACAACTCAAAGATATTCAGTTTACCGTCATAGAGGAGTAAAGAAACCAGAAAATATTCACATTTAAGAAGCTAGAATCAGAGAATTTAGACTTTTATTCTTAAAGAAATTACTCAAACTGATTATTGATTATCAAAATAATTGGTGATTATTTTAATAGTTGAGTAGCTCTACAAGACATGGTAATCTACTATTGGACAGATTTCCATAAAGTCTGGTCCAGACTTGCCCCCCCTCAGGATACATTTAAATACAAGGCCAAAAAAACAAATACGCAGTAAAAATACTGAATTAAAAATATATAAAAACTAGGACTAGGGTAATTTTTTAGGTTGTAGTGGGCTCCGTTTTAAAGCTAGATTTAAGATACTGGTATCATATGAAAGTATAAAACCTAATGACTCCAGGAAAAACTGTCATGGCCATTTTCAAAGGGGTCCCTTGACCTCTGACCTCAAGATATGTGAATGTAAATGGGTTCTCTGGGTACCCACGAGTCTCCCCTTAACAGACATGTCCACTTTATGATAATCACATGCAGTTTGGGGCAAGTCATAGTCAAGTCAGCACACTGACCCACTGACAGCTGTTGTTGCCTGTTGGGTTTGAGTTTGCCATGCTATGATTTGAGCATATGTTTTATACTAAATGCAGTACCTGTGAGGGTTTCTGGACAATATTTAACATTGTTTTGTGTTAATTGATTTCCAATAATAAATATATACATACATTTGCATAAAGCAGCATATTTGCCCACTCCCATGTTGATAAGAGTATTAAATACTTGACAAATCTCCCTTGAAGGTACATTTTGAACAGATAAAAAATGTGCGATTAATCGTGATTAACTATGGATAATCATGTGATTAATCGTGATTGAATATTTTCATCGATTAACAGCCCTGATAAAAACAATAAGTAAAATACCTTTTCCTCTAGAGTTTAGTAGGGAGATGACAGAGGGTATAAAGGAGAGTTTTGTAATGAATTTATTGGTTTTAGTGATAGTGGAAGTCTGAAGAGGGATCCAGATCTGAAACTGTCAGACAGGATGGCTTTCTCATAAATCAATTTGTTGCAAAGATCCTGCAGAGTTTCCCGTGCAGTGCCGGTTATTTTGCTCTGATTGAGTACATTTTTGTGTTAGAGATTCTTGAGAGATTGATACCAGCAGATAAAAGAGAGCAGGGACTCAATAAAAGATGGATAAAACATCAGGGTCCTGTCAAACTTAGAGACTTTTTCTGAGACCAAAAAGAGACCCTGCTGGCTTTTTTTGTGCACCATGTCAGTCTTACTCTCAAAAGTTTAAAAGTTTATTGTCTAGGATGGACTGTAATAACTCTGAAGATCCTTTATCTTTCCATATAGTTCCACTCTCGCTCACAGCAGGTGGTGTTCAGGTGTTCCTGATGGGAGATGTATCCTGCACAGTATAGACCTACAGTATCATAGCTGGTAGCAGTGTTGTAGTACTCCAGACCCGTCTCAAGAACACCTTTTGAAGGTCTTGTCTTGGAATCAACCTCATTTTTACTCTCCCTTATAATAATAACAATAAACTTTATTTATAGCACTTTACTGAATGTTACAGTGCTTCACAAAATAAAACCAAACAAGGCAGATAAAATGAGATTAAGGCCTGAGGACTTGAGCACAGAGGAAGTAAAGGCAATAACATTAATAAGATCAGATAAACTGGAATAAAAACTCTATAAATATAAATTTATATCAAACATTTCTGAAAGAAAGACAAGATTTAAAAGAAGCTAGAGACTCTGTGTCTGAGTTCAGTAGGCGAAAAGTTCAAGGTCACCGGTCAAGACCACAAGGGGATGTCACTAGCTGTTAATTGTTGTGTATATATGACTATAAAAGAGGTGAAGGAAGAGGAATCTTCATTTGGCTTGGCTCCTATGGTTTGCAGTGTGGGACTCGCACTGGTTTGGTCTTGACTCGCTCTCAACCCCTTAAAGTCTTGATCGTCTCGCTCCTTCAAATTTGAGAAACAAATTAGCTCAGTTGTCAAAAACAGCTTTTTCTAGTTAAGAATCTTAGCCGAGGTAAAGTCTCCAAGGGATCCGGAGAGAGTTACCAATGCCTATAATGCCTCTCGGTTGGATGACTCTAATTATTTATACGTGGAGCCGTCTCTTTACCGGTGCAGCTGCTCGTCTTCTCACCGGAAAAAGAAAACGTGATCACATATCACCAGTTTTGGCCTCCCTCCAGTGGCTTCCTGTCTGTTTCCCGATTGATTTTTAATATTTTAGTGCTAGTTTTTAAGGTTTTAAAGCTGGCACCACCTTGTCTAGCAGAACTCTTGCACCTTCATACTCCAGTTAGAGCAGTGAGGTCGACCAGTCAGAAGCTTCTGGATGTCCCCAGAACTAGACTCAAAAACAGAGGCGACCGAGCCTCAGACTACAGAATCATTTAAGTCGCTGCTGAAGACCCACCTCTTTTACTGCTATTATGTGCACATTATGTCTATTGTTCTTACTCTGTTCTTATTGTTGCTTGCTTTGTATTTATTCTTATTATGTAGGCCTACATGTTCAGCACTTTGTCAACTGCGGATGTTTTTAATAGAGATGCATGGATCCGACTTTTTCAGTCCTGATCCTGAATGCAGCAAAACAATTGGTCAAAACTTAAACAGGAATTCAAATTCCAGTATATAATGTATATGGAATATAAACATAGAACTAAATTGAATAGATCAGACCTATTGTCACTGATACCTGATCCAGCTATTTGAGTCAGTATCGGCCCGATATCCGATCCAGTATCGGTATCGGTGCATCCCTAGTTCTGGTCTCGGTTTAAGTGGTCTTGACTACAGCACTGGCTGGTAGTTTATTGGTTATTATGACAATAAATATACAATAAAGATCAGCCTCACATCTCTATTTGTAATCCTACTTGTGTGTTCATGTTGCTCTTAAACACTCATTTCTTTTTTGTTGAAATTAGCTTCTCCTCAAGTAGTGTTTCTTTCACATTTATACAAAGGAAGAAAACGGCATATTTATTTCAAACAGAAGCTCCTAAAATCTAAACTGCTGGTGTTGCAGTGAAACGTGATTTTTTTTTTAGTTTGACCCCTTACTGGGCTTTTCCAGAATGTGTGTTCATTCATGTAATGGATCATTTCTTATCTCTGAGCTGCAGTCGAGACGGGAGACCTCAGTCAGTTAGTGACACCATTGATTCAGGCCACATGGGGGCTTCAGTGAGCCACCAGAGCTCCCGTCAACCAGCTCGGCCTAAAAGGAAAAAGAAAATGAGCCAACATGGTAATATCGCTCATGAGGAGTGACTTCTTATTGCCACTTGAGGGAGCGGTGGCTGCAGGAATCTCCTCTGTTCACAGCGACAATGAGGGTTTGAGCCATTAGCGGGGTCAGGTGGGTGTAACTGTTAAAACTATTAGGAGATATTGAAGATAATGGCTCAGTCGCTCAGTATGGGGATTGTTAGAGCATCTTACACGTGGCTGGTTTATGTAGCCTTTTTATTTCGACATATGACACGTACAGTATGTGTCTGTAGGCGTGAATGAACTTTGATTTCGGGGTCTGACCTTTCAATTAGAGAAGAAGAAGCAGCCCTCGGAGAAAACACTCACCTCTGCCTTGTTGTTTTCCAGCACTTCTCTTGCACTAACGCCGCTTCTACTCTAAATTCAAGGCCAAAGGTAACTTCTACACTGAGAGGATCCCCCTCTCTCTCTCTCTCTCTCTCCTCAGATAAGACAGGTGCCAGAATTCTGCAGTAAATGTGAGTTTTTGGAGATTAGTGGGTTGAGCGGTGGGGCGACGATTAGCCTATTTTCTGGAGTGTGAAGCAGTGAGATGAAGATGCATTGGAGTCCATTTAGGGGGCCTTTGCTGCCACCGAGGCCGCCTCTCCTCTGTACAGAGGAGGCATGAATGATAAGCAGGAAGGGGGCAGAAATAGGTTTGCAGAGTCAGAATGGTGGATTGATAGCTAATCATCACTTAACCAGCAATGGACCACCGCAAACAGTACTATTCAAATGTATTCATCATGCTAGAATTTAGAAAACCACCTGAGGCTTCATATTCGAGAGCACAACTCACTGGTCCGTCTGACTGATTGGATTTTTTGGGGTCAAGCATGCAAAGACTTGAAGCATAATCCAGGTTTATTATACTGTAATGTAGGGCTTTATTCTTTGTAGTTTGGGCCATCATTTCTATTAGTTATGCTAACATTGTACCCACCAAAGTAATTGCTGAGTTCTGGGAATAATATGGCGGCCTCGATAAAACTAACGTGACAAGAAACACAAGCAGTCAGACTTCAGACCGCTTTATTTTGGAGGTAAAACTGAAAGTGTTGAGTCAAAGTTGAATCTATAGATGTGGATCTGTGAATTGTGATGGAGAGTTTGTCACAATTTAACTGTTTGACTCTGATTTTTCCTCAAGTTAAGTTTGGCTAACTCTGGTGTTTAATTTTTTTAAAATGTTTTTATTTTATTGAATTTTTACATAAGCATTGTCCCATTTTGGTCAACAAATCAAACTAGAATGGCACTCGGAGAGCGCAGACCTCCGGCCCACCTCTCTGTTCAGCTTGCGCCATCATCCACGTGTAGTTTTGTGTACACGTGTGACGCTGTACGTAGCAGAGTATTGTAAAACACTTCATTCAAACTGGACAGAAACAAGATAAAACTCACCTAAACCATTGTCGTTGCTCTTTCCAACAATCACCAAGTGTGCTTTGGTCAAACTCAACTGTAATTTCGCTGACCACTCAAAAACCACTTAGATTTAGGACTTAGACTTAGACTTAGGTTTAGGAAAAAAACAACATGTTTGGGCTTAAAATGACTGCGTTTGTAGAGTGAAGATGTGAAATGTGAAAGTGAATCGTATCGCACGGGACACAAACAGCGGTCTCCTGGATGAAAGCCTTGTGTTGTTGGACCCATCCACCTCCCCAATAAAAAAAACAGGATGTGTTGATCAGGTAAAAGTAAGCTTCCCAGGTGATTAGAGGCGTGGCCCTGCTCCTGTTAATGTCATAAATTTAATGGCTCCTCAACCACCTGTTGTTACATCATGAGTGTTTCTTTGGATTTGACGGTCTCTATATCTCTATATCACAGCTGAGCTCTACTGCTAAAAGCTATTGATTCAGTCAGTAACAATGTTGATTAAAGTGATAGTAGGTAGTATATTTTTGGCATCATTGGGCAAAAATTCCATAATGACCTTTCAGCATATTGTGATTCAAGTGTTCTGAGAGATAAATAGACTTCTGCTCCTCCTCATGGCTCTGTTTTCAGGCTTTAGAAAATCTGGCCCGTGACGGGAGACTTTGACCAATCACAGGTCATTTCATTGAGAGAGCGTTCTTATTGGCTGTGCTCCGGTCATGTGAATGGTACTTGGCGTTTCTTCACCAGATTTCATAATGGCAGCAGCGGCTTCACAAACTTTCTCATTTTACAGCTAAACACTACACTACAAGATGATTCTGAAAACATTTGAGGCGAGAAATAGGCATTAACGTAACATAATGTTGATTCATATTTGATCAGCGCTGCCTAGTTTGACCGTTTGGTCGGAGTTCGCGAGTGATTGACAGCCGGCTCTCATAGACGGCAGCTGGACAGCAGACCTCAGATCTGCTCTTACTGCTTGTTTTCCTCCAGTCTGTGAAATCTTGCAGATGCCGTTAGGAGCACTGGAGGACACAGAGGCACGTGATTTTTTTCAGGTTACCTGTTTCATGTACTACTGTCACCATATAGTGACCGTTTTATAAAAATAACTGACTTCAGCTTTAAGTGTAGTTTGAAGATTATCTTGTACATGTAGCCCAACACCTCTGCAGCCCCACCAATTAAATGTATATTGTATTGGGTGGAGGCAGATACTGCAAAACCTGGACATGACTAATGTGATGACTTTGTGTAATATGGGTGAATCGGCCCCGTGATGGTAAATTATCTTTTCTACTTTGTATTGTTTCTTCTATTGCAGATATTTGTGAATATGGGTTAGCTCCTCCAGGGATTCTTTTTTTAAATTAAGGCTAATAAAAAAAAAAGAAAACTTTGGATCCACCGTCTAGTCCTCAGACCGACTACCCAAAAATAACTGCGGATAAATTATAACATCATCAAACTAAGTGGCAGCTGCGTTATTCATGTTTGTCACTGTTTATCAGGTGTGGAATGAAGGGAGACAGACCGATCAGATACACCTCCTCCACCTGAATCCTCCACTTCAATCCAAAGTCAATTATGCAGCCCCGCTCGCCTCTCCTCACATTTTCTGCCTGGCTGCTGATTCAGAGAGCAGCCACCCCGTTCTGCTCTGGCAGGAATCAAAGTGTGAGGTAATCTGAGGGGACTTGTGTAGAAATAAATAAATAAATAAGAAAGGGAGGCACCGGGGCCCTGAGCCTCTCAGATTGGAGGTCACAGTCCTGGCCGGCAGCACTGTCACACGGACAGGTCGGTAATTGTGGGCAGGAGATCTGACCGGGACTCCTGTCCGTCAGCTGCCACCTCACATCTGGATCTTCATCCAGACGCCTTTATCCATTTGCTACGAAACTGACATCAAACATCCAAAGTCAGACCTTTAATAACTCTCAGAATACTGTGACAATGGCTGTTTTTTTCTAAAGCAGCTTCAAGGAAAGAAGAGGCGGTGCGACACAAGGCATTAATATTCCATGTAGTTCAGCCTGGGTCGGCCTCTCTACCCCCCTCAGCATGGCTGCTCGCCATTATCACACTGTCTGAAGAGAAACCTCAGGAGGCTCAGAAAGCACTGACAGGCACTCACCTGGCCCGGCATGTGAATAAAGTAAAGATCCTCCCCTGCCCGAGAAAAGAAAACAATCAGCTGTTCTGATATTCACAAGCACAAATCACACCTGCTGGAGACAGAAAGAAGAGGAGGCAGCATTGCAAATCTTTGTTTCTACACGGCGAGCTGCATAAACTAACATTGATTTTTCTTGTTTGTTTGTTGTTTTGACATCCAGATAAAGACTCGCTGAGGATTAAGGTAGTGAGACAGTAAAAAGATGCTTGACATGCATTATTCTTCACTTCTTAAAAATAAAGCTCCCATGAGAGTTTGCATGCGATGTGTGGATTCTCCTCAAAATATCACTCACGCTGAGGATTATAAAGCAGCTTTTTTTTTTTGGGTCAAGCTTCTCATTTTTAGACACTTTGTTCATTAATGAAAACATCGTAGCTGCTGCTCCAGAATCTCACAGTTTCGTGTTTGTGACTGACACAGATGTGGTTTGGGGTTTATTCTGTGGGGAATACAGATGAACAAATGACAAAGAACAAGATGTAACAACCTCATGCTGTACATCCAGCCCGTTCTCATTCCAAGGGCGTCAAATACCGAGGCTTTGTCACGGCACAAGACACCCTTTAGCGCCGTAATGAAAAGCACCAGGCTTTCCATTAACTACAATGTAAACCCATCCGCAGCAACAGCAAATTCTCCGAGAAAGTGTGCTGCGAGTGTGGTGACGTAGTTTAACCCTCTGAGACCAATAATAGTCCCATTTTTGTCTTTTTAAGGAGGTTTGATTTGGTATCAAACTTTTGACATTTGGAGATTTGTGCAAAAATTGCATTTTTCGGCGATTGGATGGCGAGCACTTCTGTTCATGAAACTGCTCAGAAACCCCCTTATTGTCAATCTACCTAGTAATCCATCCTCTGAATGCTCTAGGTCTTTAGTTTGTGGTTGTAAAGTTTCATGAGGCTGTGATTATCCTAGAGGTCACCACAG
The DNA here is from genome assembly GCA_916701655.1 of Sebastiscus albofasciatus. Classification (NCBI taxonomy): domain Eukaryota; kingdom Metazoa; phylum Chordata; class Actinopteri; order Perciformes; family Sebastidae; genus Sebastiscus; species Sebastiscus albofasciatus. The sequence continues at coordinate 58,568 of CAKAOI010011893.1, forward strand.
GTCATTTTATACAGTGAGGTCAAGTTTCAAAAACGCTTTTACTAAAATGAAATGTCTCCTATGGGGACTAACATCATCACGCATGAATACAGTTGGGCTCATTGGATCCTCAGAGTCTCAGCTTTACAGTGATACCCAATTTATGTAATTCTAAGACTGTTTACGGACCCCAGTATGCAAAAATATAAAAAAACACCATTTTAGGATAGGTGAAAATAACACAAAAGGGGAGACTCGTGGGTACCCATAGAACCCATTTTCATTCACATATCTTGAGGCCAGAGGTCAGAAGGGACCCCTTTGAAAATAGCAATCACAGTTTTTCCTGGCCAAAATTTAGCACAAGTTTGGAGCGTCATTTGGCCTCTTTCCCTTCCTGAACCTGCTACAGCCTCTGAAAGACAGTAAAGTCGGTCGGGAGCTCTCAGAGGGTTTAAGAGCGAAAAGGCACACATAGTTCCAACAAACACAAAGCTTTCATCCAGGAGACCGCTATTCATGTCCTGTGTTCACAATGTGTCAGTGTCATTTTCTTTGTAGAAACGTAGCAGTTTTAAGCCCAACCATGTAGTTCTTTTCTAACCTAATGTCAAGGGGCACTACAAAGCGGTGGAATGTGACGAGTTGGGAAGGGAACGTGTTGGTACATCTCCACAGAGGTGACAGGAAGGCAAGGCACTGCTTTATGTTTCAAGTGTCCTATATGATAGAAAAACAGCATGTGAACTTTTAATTTGAACAACATACTTTTGACTCCTTCAACATAATTGCACAACCATCAGCGACCACTCGTTCGCTGCAGATGGAAGAGAAGAGGCCTCTTCTGTCGGGACAGGAATCATTAACAGCATATACTAAGTGATCATTATATTTTACATCTCTCGTTAAGTTAAACTTTTATTTTAGTGATTCCTAATATCATCCAGTGAAGTCACATGTTACCTTTACATTTTGTGTTTAGGTGCTCTAACTGAAAACAAACAACAAAATCATATATACATAGGAAATAATCTTTCTGCTCTTTCTATATTGTATTTATTGAAACATTGGTACATTAATGAGCATCCTGCATAGATGTCTGTGAATTTATTGACTTCCTGCTGCAGCCAATCAGTCAGTCGTGTACTAATTAATAAAATGTGTTGTGAAATAAGCCTGAATCAGCCCATGGTGACTCATTCCTATAATATAATATGTCTTTGTTTTTGCAGCAACTCAGCAGCTCCAATTTATTGATTTCCACGTTTCCCTTTCAATTATGACTTTGAAACTGTTGATAAGAATCTGAAATGGTCCTCAGTGACTCATACAATCATTTTAATCCCATTGGACGAACTTCTAGGCATTTATTTGTCACTTAAAGTGCCCTTGCAGCCCAACTGAACAAACCTCATTTGTTTACTGCATCAGTCCAAACTTCTATTTACACAACTAAGTCGTAGCATATTATGTATTCATGTATATGTATTATGGATTTTTTAATAACCTGGAAACTGTTCCAAATGTTTGTTTATCGGTCTGACGACAGATAAGCCTCCGGAGGCAAGGGGCTATATTTCCGGGCTTCCGGTGTAGCCAGCTGATATCCGGTCCAAGACTTCCTTTGCTCATTGTTTACAGTCCGATGAGCAACTTGAGACCCAAGACTGGAGATGGAGTTGAGAGAAGATGGGTATGACCGGACCATTTCACAAGTAGTCAGTTTACAATAAGACATTTATTGGCGACCAAAATGTTACAATTCATTAAGGTTCTTCAGCATTTGCTTCACTTCTCAGACCCGGAGGATGCCGCCTGGTTGGTTCCAACATTGGAGATAAAATATTTTCATATGGCATGATAAAAAATGTACTTTCAATTTTATTTATTTTTTTTTTAAACAACTGAGAAAAACATCAGTATTTTGGTTGGATGACAGCATTTTTTGACATTATTAAGGGCTTTAATCGCCACATTATGTTAAAAAATTGGTCTTGAAGGATTATATAATTCTTAAAATTATTTCAAGTATGAAATATTAACATTAGGAGGACATATTTTCACCTGATATGATGTGACATCCTGTGTTAATTTAGGCGTTAAAGTAAAAACATTTTAGCTTTAAGATGTTTACTTTTTGTGAACTAAGAAAATCTTCCTTATTATATTGGATGACACTAAAGTTTCGACATCATTAAGGATGTTGAAAGGCTTTAGTGAGCCTATTAAGATGGTCAATATCGGATTACAAACGGAACCCCGAACACTTCTGATACCAAAATCTTATCCCGTTGCATACAGATTCTGCATATGAATCTCTGTTTATGGAGATTATGGTATAGTTAACGTTAAAGATTGTGTTTGTTTAAAGGTTTATGCGACTAATTGATGTTGAGATATTTCACAGAATAGGTGAGTGATTTATTTTCATTTTATAGCTTAACTTATGCTTCAGTCATCTCTCCCTTCCAATTCTATACCACCCACCTACACCTAACAAGGGGTCAAACCTCCAGCTGTTCAAAAACACCGTTGATCATACGAACTGTACATGTAAAACTTTTAATTGCATAGTAAAGAGAGCACACACACATTCTGATCCTGAGAATCAACTCTAACAATGCACACTGGTAAAGACGAGCATGTAACTGGGGTAAAGTTGTCAGGAGAATATAGAAGACAGAGACAGCAAGACAAGAAATGTGCATTAAGCCCAGAGAGAAAAGTGTCCATGCTGGAGAATCAGTGAGGAATCAAGAGGATGAGAGTAATGTGTGAAGGTCGGAGCTTCATGTGTGACAACGTCTTCACACCCTGCTGGCTTTTGAGATGAACTGGAGGAAACACGAGTCGACCGCTGTGGTGGAACAACTCAACTATAGCTTTTGTTACAGCCTATAGAAACTACGGGTGAATGTAACACAAACGATGTACGAAAATGCATTTTGTTGCAAATCTCGCTGTGCTTTGTAAACCTGGATGGAGACATCGCTGCACACAGCTGCCAACACCTGACTGCCTGCTGGCGTGCAGCAATTAGCTGGAGCATTGTGGACGTGTGTGTGTGTGTGAACTGAAATCAGACTGGAGCAGAACAATGGTAGATTCAAAAACATTCAGTCAATCTGCACTCTGAACAGAGGAGATGTCAGTCTTTTCCATCCTGAAGGAACAGCGGAGAGAAAACAGAGACTATACGGCTGCACAACAAAAGACATGTTGACTCTCACAGCAGGAAAAGCACAGGAGGAATTAATTACATTCATGATGGCTGAAGTCCATTTGGAGATTCCCAGTTGGAAAAGGTCCCGTTTTTGTGCATGCTGGCTTTCTGGCACAGCTAAATGGAAATATTATCAGTTACGCCTGTACTGTTCCTGCTATGACAAGACAAGATGTCTGTCGTGAAGAAGGAGTTGATTAATTTGAGACAGGTGTTGTTGCATCGTTTTCTTTAAGTCAATGAATTCCAAGAGAAGACAACAATGTGTTAGTTTGTCTCTCAATATGTTCTCCACCCTGCCGGTCTCTCAGCTCTACAAGCTCATTGGTTCCACTGAAAAACTGCTGACACTGACTCACCAATATAAAGTTTCATTTCAGTAATTTCCTCAAACAACGGGTCAACGTAGTTTTTCAAACAGAAGGAATTAGTGCATTTGTTGGGGACTATATTCAGCAGCAGATTAATCCACATTTGGTGCTCTAGTGAGTATTTGAGGCAGCAGGACAGTGTATTATTTATATATGTGGGATTGAGTTAAATAAACGACACAATACTTGTTGGTTTAGAATCGTTTTTTGTCACAACCATTAAGTTCCGGCAACAAAAGAGAGCAGGTGGAGATGAGCTGGTCTAAATACTCTGAGGGGTAATTAGAGAGTGAGGAACAGGTGAGCAGGTGGATGAGGGAGTCAGGTGACGGAGACAGGTGAAAAAGGTTTAACAGATTTATCCTGGTCATGAATTAATTATAAAGATTGTCAAGATTGTCATTCCTAAAGTCATTCCTAGTAAGTAAAAGAGTTGCATGGTTGTACAAAGGTCTATACAGGCCAGTTTTAATTTTAAGTAATTTATTCTAATGCAAGTTTGACACTTTCACAAAAATAAAGACTTATTTTAAACCTGAAACGTTAGCCACCCTACCCCCAGGCAAACTCAACTCTTTCTCAGTCAGTCATGCTTTTTAGTTTTTCAAAACAGTTTTAATTTACCCATAATTCATAGCAAATTAGTCCTTATTAAGATAGTCAAAAAACTACACAGCTTTGTGCAATGAATGAATGAATGAATTAGACATCTATCTGATGTCTGACTATTACTTAGGTCTAAGTTATAGTCAAATCTTTGTGAAATGACCGTTTAAATTAAACCCACAGTGAGGCTGATTTAAATTCAGATTAAGCAAACACCTGGGTTATTTGCATCATTTTATTCAAGACCAACAGCCAGACAAGAAATGCTTATTGAGTTCTGAGACAATTTAAAAAAAAAATAAATAAATTTCCGGTTTTACTTTTGTTATTTCAAGACATTACAGATTTTCTGTGTTTTGTTTCAGTTTCTTTGAGCAGCCTACTGCCCACAAACTCTCACTAACGAGGACTAACGGGTGGTTGGAATTAATGTTGTTTAGTCAGGACTATGTCATTGAAAAGTATTGCTGTGTTCCAGACAACAAGAGGTTGGATTTTTCCCATTTGAAATTTCCTCTGGCCTCCAAACATTCCAGGTGCACGATGCCAAATATTAACAAAAAGAAACATGGCTGGAAGATCACAAGCAGGTAATTACATGCTTACAGGCCCCACCTACCTCCCACCCTGACTGGGAAACTTTTTAAGTGAGAGTTTTTGCCATAAATGTTTACCTAACTGCACACTCAGACAAATTTATCAGTGTGTTCTTAATAGTGTCTGCTCTGTCATTGTGCGTTATTAACTTGATAAATAGCTGAATTGTTTTCTGTTGTTCTCATTAGGAAACACCTGAGTTTTGGGTTCTCAACAACAACAATGAGTCATATGGGAGGTATTTTCTCTTTCTTTTCCATTGTATTTTAAAATAAACTAAATCTGGTGTTGGTGATCAGTTGAACAGATCAACAGGGAAAACTGAGACGAGACTCAGCAGAAAGAGACGACTGTTAAAATGTCGTCAGGGCCATTTTACCAAAGAAACTACACATGAAAACACCCATTATGCTAAACAGTGAGGAGCATGTCGAGACGCTTGTTAGCAGGTATGTCACTAGAGACATGAAGGCATCTCCCACCACAGCAACACAAAGCTTCAACCCACTCATTCATTATGATAAAATCCGTTTATGAGACGAGTTTCACATGTGCTAATTAAATGAGTCTTTCTTTACTGTCTGGTTTCAGTGTTTCAGCCTCGGTCCACTGATATATGAGCTCTCACTAACGAGGACTACAGGTGCTTGAAATGAACCTTGTTTAGTTCGGACTACGTCATCAAAGAGTAACTTCAACTAGTTTAAGATGTGTTTCACATGACACATCAGACCGTTTCTTTTAGCAAATTCAACATAATTCAGTCTTTTAAAGCTGACGAGTTGGAACTAAGAGAACCTGCTTTGCTTTAGTTGGATGATGTTGCATTTGTGGCATTATTAAGGGTGTTGTATCAGGGGTTAAACATTTATTTTAGTCCACAGAGGAGCCTGTAATCTTTCAATTATTAAATTCCTTAGAATTGGAGATGTAAGGTTTTTTCCTGACTTCATTAAATGTGATGTGGTCATTCATCATGTATTAAAACTTCTCAAATCAGGGTAGCAGTATACTGCTAATATAATATACTTCTCTGCTGTCCGTCTGTATACTTCATATAAAATTTGGAAATAATGTGAAAATAAATTCTGAAAAAAACATTTTAGCATTTTCTAGTCTTAGTGTCTTTAAATTGGACGGTTTTAAACTTAAAATTAGAATTATCAACCTAAAACTTTGACTTTTTGGGAAAAAAAAAATTATTTGTTTAAATTGTATGACACGGTTGTTGTCGTCGTTGTTGTTGTTGTTGTTTTTATGACATTATTAATGAGCGTTGATACCATAGACTGTGTATAAGAAATGGGCACAGTCACCCATTGGTTTGTGGACTGCTGTTTTGAAGCCTCGAGTTTGGCATTTTGGCCGTCGCCATCTTGGTTTTTTGGAACCAGAAGTGACACGAGAGGGTGGAGCTAAGTACAACCGAACGCTGAATAAGACATTTTTAGGCGACCAAAATGTTACAATTAATTTTGATGAACTGAAAACACGCTGTGAAAGGGTTAACATGGAAAAATCCCAGATGAGACAACGCCGTGGTAGCGACCTGTCAATCAGAAGGTAGCCACACCCTAAAGGATACCCTTCCTTATGCTCTATTTGGGCTATTATTTATACTCTAAATGGGACCATAATTTACTAAATGAACATCATAATGTATTGAAGAAGACTTGAAACTAGTGACTGAGACCATAAACTCATGTTTACAATGTTTACTGAGGGAATAAATCAAGTGAGAAGTAGGGTCATTTTCTCATAGACTTCTATACAATCAGACTTCTTTTTGCAGTGATTATAGCTAAGTATCGAGATTTTAAGTAACTGGACACAAAACTTTCTTTTCCTACTCCACGTAGATCATAAGTCAAAAACGGCTCATTGAAATAGGTTGAGAAATGTAAATGTTATAGTGCTCACTTGTATGTGATAACAGACCAGTCCTGACCTCCCCAATATGGTGGCCAATGTGGTATTTACGTATTTACATCTATGGTGCCATTAGGTTCATGTAACACACCCTTCCTTCTGCACATTTTTAAGGAGCTCAGTTATTCCAACACTTCACATCTCTTCGTATCAAATCTCAGCGTTTTCGAGCACACTAGCCTTCAGCTTCCACCTCCGCAGCTTTGATTTCCCCGCAGTCCTGCTGCATTCATGCTTCAGAGGAAGGCTCCCCTCCCTCGCCTCTTGATGCTACTTCACACCTGTGATAAGAAGGAAAACCCCACGCTTCATCACACTGCGTCCTTGTGCTATAAGTTAGAGTAACATTCCCACCTTTCTGAAACAAGAGGGCTGTGATCTTCGACTTCTTCTCTCCAGAAGGAAGAACTCTTTCACAAATGCTAATCAGCAAGTGAAGTGAGCAAAAAGGGGTGACAACACTTCTTTACTGCTGAGCAGAAAAAGAAAAGGATAATCACGCTCCGCTGTGGCTTCTGTGTGGAGATGCAGCGAGGAGATAAACACATCCCCCTCGGGGGAAGGTAGGCAGACAAAGATGGATTTGCCTTATCTGCTTTAACAGCGTGAGAGGTTGATTTAAGAAGATAATAAAGACCTCGTCCCCGTTCCTCCGACAGGACATTAAAGAACAGATATACCAAAAATATCCTCAATATTCACACATTTATTATATGTTTCATTACGGAGCTGTTTGGAGTGCTTTTTTGCAAATCTGATCCGACACACCGTTTCAGAATAAAGGCTGTGATTCGGTTTTGTTGTCAGACAAAAAGAGATTACTACAGGGTTTTAAAAAAACGCTTTGAAAAGGAAACAGTGTGATGTTATTTCACAGTATAGATGACATTTAAAGTGAAGTTTTTCTATGTTTATTAGATGACCCAAAAGTTGATCTTTTCTTCTAACTGGCCCATGATTCACTTATGATTGGTAAATGGTAAATATTAGATACTGAGGACTGAGACGGACGCTTTTTAGCCATATTTGGAAGAAGATATGACATAAAGAGCGTATTGAAGTGTTTGAGAAGGTTCTTTATTTTGTAAAATACTTTCTTTTATCTACTTTTTAATAAAAAACAATTCATCAGCTGCAATTCTTTGTGGAGGATTAAACTACAAACCTTTTAAAGACGCTTTAATGTGGGGACAGACAACTTTTGGCAGCATCGCGTTGACATGAAGACAAATCCCTGATGAACAGCATTCACATTTTTTTTAGCGTAGGTCGCTGTTTGTGTCTTGCTGAATGAGAAATGTCAGTTTACAGTACAAATGAATGAACTCAGTCAAATGTTTCTGAAAAGAGACACAAATCCACGGGGAAGCCGAATGTGTTTTCTGAGCCGGGGGAAGTTTTCATTTATCAAGAGCAAGAATCAGAAATGTATGTTTTCTATTGAGGAGACTTTAGCTGAGGTAAGGGCTTCCTGGCTGTGGTGATGAATTGGTGGAGGCTTATTATCATCGTACAGTGTGGTGATACAATCTCAGCCTTTCCATAAATCCCTAGCTGTGTCCTTGGTTTTAAATTTACTATATGCTACAAAAACTTTTACTGCAGCAGAGCGACACACGGCAGCTTTTATTCAGAGGGGATTTTTGAATGTGTAAGCACACTATAGTGTGTGTATGCTTTACATCATTATACATGAACACCTCTGGGCTCTTTAATTATACATTTGTTGATTCGACTCTAATCCGCCTGGTGGTGCAGGATGGGCTCAAGAAGGACTGATTGGTCCCCGGCTCTGACTGGCAGCTGTATTCCAGATGTGGGCTTGTAGCCGGAGGGATTACACCTATCCAAGAAGTGCCCTTGAGCAAAAAGGATAAACCCTAAAGGTGCTGCCTGTGCTCTGTGTCTGTTTATGACGACAGTGTCGGCTATGTTGTTCACATGAGGTTGTTGAATTGTAGGCTATACGTAATTATCCATATTTCATTTATATCAGTGATTTATTTATTTATATTAGTGCTATTGAGCTTGTAATTAATTCAGCACTTTATTCTTGTATGCAATTCGATGTTGAGAAGGTCAATCTGGTACCTTAACCTTCAGTCATTCATTCATTTTTTCTGTGTCACATCTGTAATGTTGGCTTCCTAAACAGGCCTATTTGTTGTTGTAAGCATGTTTCCATCTATCAGATTAGCAAAAAACATTTTTGACACGAGTAGAATAAAAGAGCAGAGAGAAGAAAAGAAGGGAGACAATCTGTGTAAACTCCCACGCAATCCTGAAAAGAAAAATAAGTGAAAAAATACCAGTGGGGTGGACAATAGGTGTGGAGACTTAAAGATTTGATGTAAGGGACAAAACAAATCTCTTTTTTAAAAGGTGAAATCAGCAGAAATAACTGGATTCTCTGTTCTCACAAGACACGGAACAAATGGGGTTGTTGTCTTTGCCAGTTTGCCTTTCAAGCTCTTATTCATGAGAGAACCTATGTTAATATTTGATGCATATGTGGTCTTCAAAGTGAATTTGTTTTTCTGTGAGGGATTATTGTGCAACATATGAAAGAGAATCAATTTTACTCCTGCTTCTCAGGACGCCATTTCCTACTGGAGATGGGATAAAACCAAAAAATAAGGAGCAGAGGTCACCTTGATTTGCATATAAATCATCGATGCATGAAGGTGTTCACTTATACCACCATTACGTTGTTAGTTGCTTACTGAGAGTTCATGTTTCATCGTAAACACAGCAGTAGCAACACTGCCATGACTGGTTTGTGTGATTGACAGCATCCGACTGCACCAGATCAGAAAAATCTGAAGAAACCTCCAGGTTTTAGCATCTTTCTAGGTCAGCTGCTCAAGTTGTTGAAATGCAGCACAAGAACCACAACTGCAAGATTATGTAGAGCTCAGAAACTGTGGTTGTAAGAGACTCTGAGCTTTAAAGGATTTAGACAAACCATCCCAATTTTCTGAATACAGACAGAGGAGCACATTTAATCTCATGTCACATTATTGAAAAAAATATTTGCTGCAGCCGCAATTTGATGACTCAGGCTCTTTTCGCTCTCTTCCTAGAAGTAAAACCTGTAAAACATTTTCTCCTCCTCAAACTATTTTCAGGAATATAAAGAGATACCGGTCCTGAAAGCTCGGAGGACGGCGCTGCTTCTGTAGCGACCAGTGGGAGCAAACAAGCTGTTGTTTTATGCAGCTTTTTGCAGCTTTTTCACATCTTCTTTGACCTGAGTATAGTTTTGTTTAAGCCCAGAGACAAACTGCTTGTTTGCACTTGTCTTCGCTGTTTGGATGGGAAAATGGCCAGAACCATGGAACAAAGCTACCTATATTAACTTTACTCTCAGTTTGCAACACAGAGGAGCAGGAGACAACCTACACAGACTGGAGTATATACCGTCAAAGAGACTCTGAGGAAATATGCTGAGTGCAGTAAACACAGCGGCTGAAAAACACCACCAGAAGGAAACACCTGCCACCGGGTTTCTTTGGAAATGTACGCTCAGTGTATAGTAAATGGGATGCAGGCGAATGTGTACCTGCAGGAGTCTACCATATGTTACGGTTCTGCTCCCACAGCACACCCGTCTTTAACCCATGCAGGGCCGCTGACCACAACTCCGTTTTTCTGGCTCCTACATACCAGCCAATTATACAAACGGAGAATCTTGCTACTAAAATATTTAAGGTCTGATAGAGAATAACATTGATGCCCGTAGAGGCAACGCATTCTCACTTCTAACTCGCCAAATACCGTTGCTTGGTCAGTGGCCCTACACTTCAAACTATAACGCTCTAGGTACCCCTCTAGCATCAGTTTTGGACAGGTGTGTCTAGCCCGTTTTCATTCCCAAGGCATCAAATACCGAAGCTTTGTCACGGCTCTGGGCATGTCTTACCGCCGCGGCCCATACGCGGCAACAGTAAACGCTCAGAGAAAGTGCATCAGGAGTGTGGGGACGTAGTTTAAAGAGCAAAAAGAAACACACTGGGCGGCAGGGGAGGTGGATGGGTCCAACAAACACAGGGGCTTTCATCCAGTAGACCGCTGTTCGTGTCCCGTGCATTAAGTTTCACGTTACAATCAGCTGTTCGTTCATGTCCCGTGTTCACAACATTCATTTTCACTGTACAAACGTCGTAGTTTAAAGCCCAACCATGTAGTTTTTTCTTAAACCTAACTATAGTGGTTTTGTTGCCTAAACCTTAAGTGACACCAAGGGGCGGTATATGTGACGAGTTGGGATGATAACGTGTTGGTGTGTCACTTTCCGCTCGTTAGTGTCTTTTCAAAATAAACTTGTGTCACCGCTGTATGTACAGTTTCTGTTTGTTACATGAAGTGTCTTTTAGCAAAAATCTTCTAATGTTTACTTAGTTTTTAGGTTTACTCACGCAACAAAACTACTTTGTTAGGTTTACGGAAAGATCTGGTAAAAATAAGTATGTTTGTTATGTAACTGGCGTACTTCAGTATGTAAGTTACGTAACAAAACTAAGGTAAAATAACTCGTAACGTTGACTTGGTTTCACATGGGACCCGAACAGAAATCTCCTGGGTGAAAGTCTGTGTTTATTTGTCCCGTCTGACTTTCACTAGTTGCTCTGAGCGTCTAATAATGACACGGATGGGTTTACATTGGAGTTAGGTGAAAGCCTGGTGCGTCTTACACAGACGCTAAAGGGTGTGTCGGTACGTTGGTTTCAGATGCCGAGGGCCACTGGCCAGTCGTCGGTATTTGACAAATTGGGAGTGAGAACAGGATGATATCATCACGTATTAACTTATTCCTAACACTGAACAAGTCCTCAAAGAAGCAAAAAACTTTATCATTGCCACATTAGTGGGTTTTTAGATTGTCTTTTGTTTTCTGTGTGTAAATGAAATGTGTACTTCTCGCTTGCCTCAAATTCCCCCCTTGAGGGATGAACAAAGTATTTTGAATTGGATTGAAAACACTGCCCAACATCTGCTTACATCTGTGAATCATGTCCTGTCAGGGTTGTTGGTGTATTTGCTGATGTTCTCCTCCACAAAGAACATGTGGTTAAATAAAACCTGAAAACACTGCTCACCCAGTGTCAGACATACTGTACAGTAGCTGAGGTGCTGGAGCTTTAGACAAAAAACATCCGGATACTCAAATCTCTGGAAAACTGGGAAGCAGGCCCATATTCAGTTTCATACTTTCATCAACTCCATCTCATCTCAAATAAACTTGTTAAAGGTAGATAAAAAAAGAAAAGGTTTTATTTTTGTTGGTGGTGAAAAACATTTGTTTTCCTGACATGTAGCCTGATTGAATTTTGAAGTTGGACACGTTGAAAATGTCATTGTGTTTGGCTAGAGATTTTTTTGTTGTTGTTCATATAGTCCATTATTTACTGATACAGAGTGGACTGCTTCTTGTATTATGTCAGTCATGTCACTTTTTGTTTCAACACAGGGTGTTTCAACTTTTCAACAATAATGTTTCCTAAATCTGAGTTCAGATCAAGTTAAAGATCAGCTGCCTCTTCCTGCTTTTCAAGCTGCCCATTCAAAAGCCACAGACACAAAATACCACATTGTGTATTTGGGATCTGATCACAATGCAGGCAAGATCGAGATGAAAGGAATCATTAGCAATACCAGGTGTAAATACAAAGACAGTTGCCATTATTATTATTATAGTGTTATTATTATAATAATACAGATTGCAGGCTAATAAAGCTAAACTTAACAGAATCCTTAAAATAACTACACCACCTTTTTTTAAGGAGTTACACCTGAAAAAACAAAATCACCAAATTATGATTACATATTTGAGGTATTCAAGTGGTCTTTGGATATCTGGTAGACAGATCTATTCTAGTGTGCTGGGAAAATGGGATTGTTTTTTTCCCCAGAAATGTCATGTTTTTATCATCAGTCGGAGATAAAATCAACAGCTCAGCTTTTAGTGAAATTAGACTTTAGAATTATATTTAAAGTCTATTTGAAAGGGACAGTGTGTAGGATTTGGTGACATCTAGTGGTGTGGTTGCAGATTGCAACCAACTGTAACCATCTGCTCTCTCCTCCCTTTTCAAAACCGTGGTAACGTCGTTCGCCTCGCTCAGAGGTCATCCTTACTGTAATAACACTACTTTAGGAGCAACGGAAGTCAGACGGCGGCTGGCGGTACCACGATTTTGCACTCTGGCTCACGTTACCGCAGTTTCACAAGCGTGTTGGAGAACTACGGTGGCCTTAAGGTAAAGTAAAAATGTGAAAGGCTCTCTCTAAAGCCAGTGTTTGGTTTGTCCGTTCTGGGCTACTGTAGAAACATGGCGGAGCAACATGGCGGACTCCATGAAGAGGACCCGCTTCCTTCGTAGATATGAAGGGCTCATTGTAAGCTAACGAAAACACAACGGTTCTTAGTTTCAAGTGATTATACACCAATGAAAACATAGTTTTGGATATTATATTCCATTTGAAATGTTCCACACTGTTCCTTTAATGAAATTGGATCAGTGGTAAAAACAACAAAAATCTGATTTTTAATGTACGGAAGGAGCAGGGTTATGCAGAATACAGAGTATTGAAATTCCATACAGTAAGTTGGTTGTATTTCACTTCTCTAAATATTTGTTCTTTCCTGACCAGAGGCTATAAAAAACACAGTTTCATTGCATTTGATTAAAATCCTCCCGTTTCCTCCATGCACCGCCTGCAGAGTAAATATGATCGTTCTGCCTCATTGCCTCACAATCCAAATCAAATCGTAGACCCTCGATGCTGCTACACTCCAAGTTGTTGTTGTTGTTGGCCTCGCTGCCCCTGAAGCGATGCATCACACGTTCGCCAAACAGAATAAAAGCAGAAAAGGGAGATGAGATGGACACTGGGCGGAGAAGAGAGCGAGGAATGATCAGTTTTTCGTTGCTCCACTGATCTTCTTTTGGTACGTTGGTTGCAGCTGCAACGACAATCCGTCTCCTGCTGTTAAAAACTGAGGAAGACAAACAGCAGGGAGAGATTTACCTGTGTAATCCCTGTTGGTCATCCTGTTAGCTTCTCTAATCAGCATGAAATCCGAACAACTGTAAAACTGATATAGTTTCTTTTATTATGAATCATCTCCGGTGATTTCCACAGTGTGGAGGGAGACCTGGGGGACCTGAGCTTGTCCGAGCGGAGACATTAATTTCCCTCCAGTAGGCCTACATAGCTGCAGTTGTTCTATTTATACAACTGTGTGAGTAACCCTGGATAAGATCTTTAAATGTGATGTCACAGCAGTAAACTGGACTGTAGTCTAAGCCTTCCACCAACAACAGGAAAAAAAAATACATCATGAGACAGTAGCTTGGAGACACAACAGTAGTGGTGCTGTTTTAATGCTGATTAGCTCAGAGTTTGAAGCATTAGTGTCGAGGGATCTGAACTCCTTTTCTCTCGTTAGCTCCTCTGCTGCCCTGCTTAGGTTTGGTAAAGACTGAAAATGAGCTGAAATAGACACGTTCTGCATTTCTTAATGCTCCAGACTCTCACACAGAAAGAAGAAGATTAAATCATTCATTTTGACAAGTTATTCCTCATTGATTTTGATGCTTTCGCACAACAAGTTTGCATGGAATTACAATTAAATGTGGGTCCTGGTTTAAACTAAACTAGAGTGCTTTTCCCACTGGACATTAAACCCACTAACACCCACTAACATCTGGCTCTTCAGTGGGAAAGGTTACAATCTGCATTCATTCTGAGACAAATGACTGCAGTAGTCACAGGTATCAGCTCCAGCTCTGATCAGTGATGGAAACATGACACCCGGGTGGACACGCTAATGTTCGCACCTTTTCCGGCGTGATGCTATGATGTGCGTTGAAATTCCATTCGTCTCCGTCCAAGCAGCGGTCGAACATCTCTCCAAATTAATCAGCACCGAGTTTGAAGAGAGATGGAATAAGTAACAGACCATAACATTTTCACCGTTTACTAACCTTGTTTTCTGTCACGTTTGTAACGCCAAATGTGACACAGCAGGAAAAAAAACAGAAAGGCTACTGGCAGAGGCAGGTCTCAAACACTGATAGTAGCTACACTTCCGAAAAGTAAATGCACTGTAATTTGTATATATCCCACGTAATCAATTCTTATGAAATCCACGTAATTGGGAACGAGGACATATAAACAGCAGCAAACGCAGCGTAGGGAGGAGGTCGAAGCGGATGGGTGGGTCAAAAAACACAGGACTTTCCCCCAGGAGACCGATGTTGGTGTACCTTGTGAAACGAGAAGTCAACGTTGATTTATTTGTGACGTAACTTCCGTACTTAAATCACGGCAATTCCAGTGTGGCGTAACTTAACTACAATCTTGCCTAAACCTAACTAAGTAGTTTTATTGCCTAAAGCTAATGAAGACAAAAGTTTGTTTTAAAAAGACTGGAGCAGAAATTGAGGCTGGAGATTCGTAGGAAAATGCACAAAAAATGAGGAATAACTTTTCATAAGATGATCACACAAACTATTGTAGAGGATACGTTGACTGGCAATGGGAAAGGAGTCTATCTATTATTTTCAGTGGGTTTTCCTGCATTTAAAAAAACCTGCAAATGTGCACTAATTTTGGTGGATTTACCACCAAATAATGTCTTGATTATATATTTTATTGATCAATCAGTAGAGCCCAGAGCCCAAGGTGACATTTTCAACTTTCTTGTTTTGTCCGACCAACAGCCCCAATATATTACATTTAGAGAAAAGCAGTATTTTAGAAGCTGGAATCAGAGATGTCTGGCATTTCTGCTCAATAAATGACTTAAACGATTGTTTGCTTTGAAGCTTGACTTTAACACTGAACTGAGATGATGAAAATGGTTGCACCTGCATTTCAGCGTGCTGATGTTAGCATTTAACTAAAGCACCACTGTGCCTAAGAACAGCTTCACAGAGCATTTAGACTCTTTGGGCCATTCACATGTTACGTCTAAAAATGTGTGGAAAACACTGCTTTCATCCTTTTACTCAAGGTGCTTTGGAGGTTGCCCTCCTGTCGCGCCTGCTGTGACAAAGCAACTATTAACGTTAACGTAAAAACAGCGTATCAACAGTTATCCCAAGTTCTAAGCTGATGTATCTCCAGGTGTTGTTCCTTCTGTTGGTGTCAAAATATGAAGAACTTGACAGGTGGTACAGCTACTGGTATCCCTGAACGAGTAGCTGCTCTTCCATCTTCGCTTTGTCTGACCTTTCAACCGGATGTTGTGACGTCCTTGGACGGAAAGGGTGAAGCAAGTCCTGTGGAGCCGATTGGTTGATTCTTGTCACATGACCGGTGGTGTGCTTGCTGCATTCAAAAAAGTCGCCACGGATGTGCCTGAAAAAATGTTATATGCGCTCCACGATGGATCTGAGTGTGCTTGTTGTGCGAAAAGACACGAAACGTGATCGGCTTTGGTCATTTTAAATGTGCTCTATAAATACATTTACTCAATGCAACTTGCCTCTGGAGTCAAACTTGTTTCGCCGCACGAGCGGTGAGACTATAAGAACAAAGTTTGCTGGAATGCAATGAGCATCACATCTCCACAGCTTGATGCTGTAGGTGTAATGACATTGTGTATACAATATAATGCCATGTGTTTTGCTGTATAGGGCCCTTGATTATAATCGCTGATTGGGCTCCTGCAGAGCGCATAGATCAGGATGAGAGAGTGAGAGAACAACTTCCACAGAAATCCTCAGACAACTGAAGTAAATCACCTCAGCTACAAATGTCTTCTTCTCGCCTCTCACAATCAGCAGCTCGGCACACGGCGAGTATTGCCTGTCCAGAGTAATCACAGAACTGTCTCAAAGCACAGGAAGCCTGGATGTGCACTGGAGGCTGAATATGACAGACACATTCAAGATAAATTGCAGCTGAGTTCAAACAGAAGAGGAAGAAAGGAGGGGAAAAGCACCCCCATGCAGTTAGTTATGTGGCACTGAGATACGTTTGGTCTGGAGGTGAAGATACATGTGGAAAAATATTTAAACCAAAATGTACTTTTGGACTGTTTTCAAGGCTGCACCATTCCATCAATCATTGGAAACGTTGAGATCTCCACTAGAATTTAACATGAAGTTCTGTGTGTTTGAACAAAGTTTGGCGCTGCACAGCATGAATTTGTACTGACTGGGCCCAGCAGCCCGTTGTCATTCCCTGGGCGTCAAATCCAATATGAGATGCATCGGGCGTTCCATTAACTACAATGTAAACCCATCCACGGCATTAGGAAACGCTCAGAGAAAGCGCTGTGGTGATGTAGTTTAAAGAGGGAAAAGACACACTAAGGACGGGTGGGAGGGGAGGTGGATGAGTCCAACAAACACAAGGCTTTCATCCAGAAAACCGCTTCCCTTGTTTCACTTTCCGCTATCCATCCACGGATCCGTCCACGGAGCCCTGTAGCCCCATCCCCTAGAGGCTAACGCATCACGAGTCCTTATTGCACCAAATTCAACACTGTACTCCCTTGGGTGCCCAGCAAAACACCCACCAAGTGTATAGATGTAGTGTAGTGTATATGCCAAAGTATATGCAAAGGCGAGACAGAGAGATTTCAGGCTTTATAGTTCTACTAAGGATTTGAGAGCTGGATGCTAGTGATGTGCAGACCAACTCTTTTCCCAGAATGGGTTACTTCAAGTTGACACATGTACATGTATCAAACCTTTAGAAGTTTTGATACTTTCTGCAAAATATGGCATCAGTTTCTCCGTGACACTCGACAGTTAGTGCTGCCATCGCCGTAGCAGGTAGCGTGAGCAGTGCCTTGCGATAACAGTGAGCGAACGAGTGGGAAAAGTCAGGGGTTCGGTCGTGTCTAGAAGGTAACCCGCAAGTTGAAAAATCTGATCTGAAATGTGCAAAAACTCTCGTGAGACTCGCTGCCCGACGACCTATCCTAACCAGAACTATTCAAGGTCAGTGCCTAACCATAACCATCTCACGAGAGTTTCCCTAATTTGCTGGTTCCCTTCTCGACACGACCCAGGGATTCACAAGCACTCGATGTGTTCAGGAGTCTGACCCAGTACATATCAGACACTAAAAAGTCACTCAAAAAGATCATAATAGATGCAGTGACGTGATGCTGTGACATAGTGTCTTTATATCAAACTGTTCTCCGCTGCCTGCAGAGGCTTCATTTAGGCTTCATGTGATTTGGGTGCATCCGATCCCAATAAAAAACTCAGTGTTAATGCATCCAAGAAGCATTAGAGCCGGACTGAAACCAGATTCCTTGTTGAGACTCATTCTAGCCAGATGTTGAAAAGGTATACATGCATTTGCAATCTTTATTCCTACGTCAGTCCTCCGCAGGGTCTGTCTGCAGTGATAATGACAGCTAAAGCTAAACACTGAAATTAGCCGCCGTCCTCCCGTCACTTGAGACAGAGAGAAAAGCAGCTCCAGCGGTTTCAACACATTTAATCATAGAGACCGAGCTGTTGTAGCGTTTATCTGATCCCTACGGAGCCCCTGAAGGGTCACGCTGGGATTTCTTTTCTGCTGAACTACTTTTATGTTTCCTCACAGTAACT